>PVJI01014591.1:0-43706 GCA_004026765.1 Micronycteris hirsuta
TTTTTTTTTACTCCTCAGGTGAGGTAAGACTATGTATGAATGCCTACCTGAAAACCACAAGACAGTGTATTAATGTATTTTCCCTGTTGTTCGTATACAGTTTTGTATACATGTATACAGTCTGTATACAGGGAAGATAAGGCTGAAGCAACTAGTTTCCATTCACTTATTATTAGACTTAAAAAAGCTGATCAATTTTGACAGGTCTACTAACTCACTGACTTGCTTTCCAAAAAACTGAGGATTATTTCCAACTAAATAGAGTAATTATCCGAAGATTAGTGACCAATGATTATCCTCTTAAGTGACCATAAATAATAGAGATTACATTCCCTTGACGTTTTTCCATAACCCATTCTCAGTTGCCACCAGACAACCAAAGTCGTTCTGATGAATTAGAGGAAAAAGACAGGCTAACTAGATTAAGCATTACTTTTACCTATTTTTTTTTCCAAAAAAGAATTAATAGCCTGCTTTTTAACTTAAGTGGCTTAATATCTGTTTCCTAATCAAAGTTATAAAAAACAACTACCACATACACCAAATTAATTACAGCATATACATAACAAATGAACTCTAAGTTATAGAAAACAGTGTGCTTTGAAGTGAATACCAAAAAACACGCGTAGCTCTTTGTGATTCCTGACCTCTTTCTGTCTGGTGTTGGCATGGGATTTAAAAGACTATGTGGCTTCTGTTACTCAATCTTCAAGGAAGAAAATGTTTTAGCTAAATTTCCTTCTTCCTTCTCTCCCCATAATCTTCCTTCTCTCCCCATAATCATTAGATGTCAAATTTACTTGTCAGTAAGCCAATGCTTCAGTCCATCCCAGCCAGCACCACAGCAGAGAGCCTTACACCTTGGCATTGGCTCTAATACCAGACCTTGTAAATGAAGCTAAATGATATTAAAAATGAAAGAGTTACTGGAAAGGTAAGGGTGTCCTGGCTTACAAAATAAGGCAGCCACCCTCTTCTTGCACAACTATCAATTCCCTTTTCATCCACCCCCTGCTTTCACTGGTTCTTCCTCCTGGGTCACTGCACTTCCAGCACCTTTCGCTGGGCTTCAATCACAAGAGAGCAATTCGGGACCCGAGTTCTGAGAGATTACGGCACGGCACATGAGTCAACACACACGCCCACGTGGAGACACGGTGCCAACCTGCTCAATAACACATCTGCTGTGCTTCATACATCCAAAGCACTTAGACACTCTATTATCTTGAGCCTCACTGCCACGCTATGTGACAGGAAATTAAGGCAAAACACAACTGTGTGTAGCCAGGTGACTAGTTATTATCTGAATGGGAACAGACTCCATTACCGGCCAGCAAACACAAGCCAGACAGCTTCCTCCTCCACCTGCCAACCCTCAGGTGACGAACGCGAGTGTGCAACAACAGCAAGTCATGTCTCTTAACAAAGTGTACGCTATTCCTGGTCCAAAAAGAACTTACTTTCATTTATTTTAGTTTTCTAATAGTTTTCCTATTAAAAGAGTGAGCCTACGCTGAAGTGAGCTGTTTTCATTTTGCATTGTGAATGAAGTAGCTGACTCAGTTACTAAATGCTGTGAAGGCTGATCTACAACATAACAACACCTGCCTGTTGAACGAGTTTTCCATCACTGTCGATACATTTAAATTAGAAATACATAAATTAATTGAAGCAATTCTAAGCTATTTCCACTGTCTCTTGGCCTACAACATCTTGAAAATAAGACTTAATGACATCATGAATGAAAGAAACCGTAAATGGCAATAGTCTTGGAGGTCCTGTTAAATTAAGGAGGAAAAACTGACTAAGTTCAGGACTAAGTTTTGGAAATACTTAGGACAATGATAGTAAAAATACAATCCCTCCTTTGGGAAGTTGCAAATCTGAATTAGAGAAATCTAAATGCTGGAAAGACTTCTTAAAGAATAAAGTTTTGTTACTTTTAAATAAGATGATTTCAGTGGAAGCTAACTAAACTACCTAGAAGCAGCCCCCAGGTCTGCCTGAGATGGAATTTCTGGTTTCTACTGTTACATCATGTTCTTCTTGGAGACATGTGGGCTTTCCAAAGTTCCACCTCTGGCCTCAGCTTCACTCTGAGGCTCCAGGTTTACATTTCCAGTTATCTGCTTGACATCATCCCTGATGTTCTTTTGGCACTTAACAGTCGTGTGTCCAACAACTGAGTCAGCCTTTCTTTGCCAACTCCTCCTCTTCAGGGCCCTGGGTCCTATCAATGGCACCACCCATCACTGTCTACATAATCTGTAGGGCCCGGTACAAAATGAAAAGGCGAGGCCTCCCAGTTCCAACTTTGTTTAGACGCAGTCTCCAACACAGGCAGCACCTGTTTCCGGGTCCCTGTCCAGAACCATCATTTGCTAGAATTCCTTCAGTCCGTCCTATGCAATGTGTCACATCTGTCCCTTCCTTCCTACTTCTCCTGTGCCTCAAATCTTATTTCTTTCCTTTTGCAACCCACTCATGTCTTTTTAAGGCACACTTCAGAAACCCTCATTATCTTCCCCATTACCTGTCTGTTAAATAATGCCCAAACTCCTTAACTCAGCATTCAAACCTTCTATTCCCCAGCTCTACCATCCTCATCCAGACTTACCTTCTACAACTTTACATATTCTGGGCTCTAGCCATACCATACTCCTTGTCATTCTCTTAATCAGCCCAGTGTGTAGTCTAGTATAAAGAACCTGGCTCCTGATGCCAGAGACATCAGTTCAGTTCAAATCCAGCCCTGCTGCTTACTCGTCTCAGCTGCCCATTTATAACACGAAGATCTAAGTAGCAGTTATATCATAGGATCGTTGAATAGATAAAACAAGATAATATAAACTACATAGTAAAGCACAGTAAAACATTCGTTATTAGACTTTACGAGCCCTTGCCCAGGCCCTGCACCCTCACATGGAATGCCCTTTTCTGCTACATCTGCTCAGCATAGTCCACCAATCCTTTAAAGCCTAACTCAGAAGCTACCTCCATGAAGCCTTCTCTGGTCGGCTCAGTCAAAAGTCACTTTGCCTTCCTCTAAACTCTCCCTTATTTACACTGCACTTAACATGGGTAGCATGTTGCTTTAGAGTTGCTTATGTATTTCCTTCATAATCTCTCAAGAATATGGAATTAAGTAAAATTCATTTGTTTCTTGCATGGCCCCTGATACATAGTTTGTGTTCAGGAAATTAAATGATTTATCTCTTAAAAATCAAAAGAGAAAATAATTTTAAACACACATACACCCAGATTAATTAATTAAAGCTATTTTCAACAGGATTAGCCAGGTCCAAGGAGAATTAGGCAAGGTAACAGCACAGAGAGGGAACGAGACAGGAATGCTCTTGTAGACAGAGTTTCTGGGGGCGTGAGATGTCACCTGGAAGGTTCACAAAGAATAACCTCATGGCTAAGTCTCCAGAAGGATCATTTCCAATACCATTCCCAATCCCAAGAAAGGCCTTGATGAACACCTGCACTGAGAGCAGAGGAAAGGGAACAAGGGCACATCCCACCTGCCAAGGTGTGTCAAGGGAAAGACTCTAAGGACTAAGAAGTTTTATTTTAATATATTCACTGGTATGTGTCCTCTATATTTCCAGATATTACATATAATTGCCAAGGCATTTGCTGCTTTTAAAGGCTTCAAAAACCGGGAAAATGCATAGCCCTAAAAGCAATGAAATTTGATTTAAAACCAATTTTTAAAAATACTATTGGCACTTACCAAATTGATAAAAAATAAACCTAACATTGGTAGGGTTTTCAGGAAACCAGCATTTTTCTGGGGCACAGAAAACTGATTCAAGTTCTCTAAAGAACAAGCTGGCACCTTAGCTGGTATGGCTCAGTGGATTGAGCACCAGCCTGTGAACCTAAGGATCACAGGTTTGATTCCCAGTCAGGGCACATGCCTGGGTTGTGGGCTGAATCCCCAGGTGGGGGCGTGGGAGAGGCAACCACAGATGTATCTCTCACACACAGATGTTCATCTCCCTCACCTTCTCCTTCCCTTCCCCTCTCTCTAAAAATAAATAAATAAGATCTTAAAAAAAAAAAAAAAGAACAAGCTGGCAATGTGTAACAAGTGTTATAAATTTTCATACCCTTTGAACCTGTAATCTCACTTCTGGACGTATACCTGAAGGAAGCAATCCAAAAAAGGAAAAAAAAAATCCATTTAAAGATGTATACACATACGCTACTTACACCATCTAACACTATTTGCAATTAACACGACCAGCAAAGGAGGCCTGGTTGAATTACCTAGGGTAAACAACCAGTAATGTAGAATACCACACATAATGAAAACATTAAGTAAGTACACCATGTATGATATAGAAAAATGTACCTTAAAAACAATGTTCACTGAGAAACAGAAGACAAATTAAATAATTATATTTAAATCCATGATTCCTTATTTACAATTCTGAAATGAAACCCCAAAACCAAAGTGTTTTGTAAGATGGTATCAACATTTGGGTGGAAGCAAAACATGATCTGAACTCACATGAGGCCATTTATGATATCTGCTCGTCCCACTCCCTCTGAACACCCACGCATTTTGTTGCAGAAGCATCAATGTGTTCAATTGCAGGGTGCTGCCTCAGACTCCCTTGGGGACTGTTAAAAAACATAGGTGTATATACCTGATTACTATTTCAAAATCCAAAAATAATCTGAACCCCAAAACATATATAGTCCCAAGAGTTTCAGATAAGGGATTGTGGCTCTTACATATGTAACTACATAGATATGCATCAGTTGTAAATTTAAAGTAAAAGAGTTAAAGTTTGGTATTCCTAGGTTTTTCTGAAAAAAGTACTGGAAAGGAGCACATTCTTTAGGGAGGCTCCTAATAATGGCTATATCTGCTGGAGTGTGTGAAAAGACAAATAAATGCAGATAAACCAAATCCCTCTCCAAATCCTTACAAATTCCAAACAAATAAAACTGAACTTGTTTGTCACAATTTCTTTTTACTTAGATTCAAGCAGATTTCTACAAAGGATTTCACAGCATTTCTGGAACAGGGTCAGTCATCTGTAAATGATCATCATTTACAGACACAAGTTTACTGAAAGAAATGATGAGCCCTCAGGTTTTATAAAAAATCTTCCAGATGGCCCTTCAATACAATGATCTAAGATTTAAATCATTTAAAAGCATTACTTTAAATCTTTTGATTTAAAGGAACATTTAAAACAACCATTTTTTAATCCAGACAAAGGCCCTGAATTTTTTTTTCCTGCTAGCCAGCAACAAAATGTGAGGGAAATGGTATATTAGCTTTTGCTCCCCATACAAGTTAGCTTGTGTGTCTGAAACATGTAAGAACCACCAAAATGAGATGACTTTAGATCAGAAAGTATTTATGAACTCCGGATTTAATGTTTCCTATAAAATTATGCATACAAACACAAATATGAGTCTATTATTTCTTTTGACCCTTCTCTGTTCTCTACCCCCTCTAACCTGCCCCCCAAAAAATCAACAAGAATCTAATGTACAGTGCCTGGCTGGGGCTCAGGTGTGATTAGTACCACGACTTAGCTCTTCATGATTGTCCATCTGATATTACATATCTCTATTTTGATCCAAAAACAAACTGTGGCCAAATAATCTGACCTCATTTAAAATGAGGTCTCTTTGCCAGTTCCAGTCTATTCCATGACCAACATTATTTTCCAAGTAGGAGACAAAACATACTACTACACCTAAAACTCACATGTCTATCATTTATACCTACAAAATGGCTTATTTTTAGGGCAAATTTTCTATTACAGTCATGAAAGTTAATTTCTAACACTAATGTTGAATTTAATATTAAAATTTTTACTATGATAAAAGCCATACTTGTTCAACACAGAAAATTAGAAGTTACAGACAAACAAAAATAAACCAGCCCTGGCTGGTGCAGCTCAGTGGATTGAGTGTGGGCTGGGACCCAAAGGGTCCCGGTTCGATTCCCAGTCAGGGCGCATGCCTGGGTTGCAGGCCAGGACCATGTGAGAGGCAACCACACATTGATGTTTCTCTCCCTCTCTTTCTCCCACCCTTCCTCTCTCTCTAAAAATAAATAAAATCTTAAAAAAAAAAAAACAAAGAAAGAAAGAAACCCAAAAACCTGGTACTCAGGCATAACTACAAAGTTAGGGGTGTGGCTGCCCAAGGTCAGTGTTACATGCCTAGAGGACAACAGTGGCAACCTTCTGCCCCCATCTGCACTAAAACATCAATTAGCTCTGTGGAGGGTTGCTGCTTAAACAACCATTGACAAGTGTGAATCCTTTGAGATAGTGACATTTGAAATTGGAACATAAAGTCAAAACTAATAAAAAGGATAATTAAGCAAGATGAAAAAGTTTTTATTACCAAAACAATCACCAGACTAACCCACTCGATTTGGTATCAATACCTATCTACCCAGAAAAGTCAGTAAATATCTCCATTTAATGAATGGTGGTTTTCTATTTTTATAAAATCTCAGAACTTGGTTTTGGATCCAGGCTAAGTTTACCATAAAAATAAATTTTGACTTTTTGAACACAGCACAACGCTGTTGTTTTTTTTAATTCTGTAGTTTTATTTTTTAAGATTTTATTTATTTTATTTTTTTAAAGAGAGGGGAAGGGAAGGAGAAAGAGAGAGAGAAACATCAATGTGTGGCTGCCTCTCGCGTGCCCCATGCTGGGGACCTGGCCTGCAACCCAAGCAACCCAGGCATGTGCCCTGACTGGGAATCGAACTGGTGATCCTTTGGTTCACAGTCCAGTGCCGAATCGTGAGACACGCCAGCCAGGGCACAACACTGTTGATACAACGTACTTTTCAGCAAAAAAAAAAAAAAAAGGGTAATAGCTAAATTGCAGAGCAATGCACCTTTCCTTGACTTTTATCCAATAATTTAACCACTGACTGACCTTTCACTGAGCTTTAACTATCTAGTTACAGAAAAACACATCCTGAGTTGAACTTAAGATGCTAATCCATGATTCTCAAGTCAGGGGACGAAAGGAAGGAGGCAGCACAGTCCCGCCTCACTAAGAGGGGCATATCAGAAGTTCCAGGGAGGCACATTTAGTTTTAAAAAATTCATTATTATAATTTTGTATGGAAAAAACAAAAATGAATCCTAATTATCTGCAAAGTATAACTAAAAATAAAGTGACAAAATCTTGGCTGATGGACAAACACCTGGCTTTATCTTCTGAATATTAGGGATACTCACTCAAAAGCTAAACCACCCGTGGAGTGTGTATGCACTTCAGAGACCACAAGATCTTGACGTTTATCAAGAGGAAACAAAGGAGGTTAGAAACACTGCTTTGCTCCATATACATTATTTCAAACCTGCATTTCACATGCAGCCCCATAACTAAAAATTGGTGAAAGGAAAAAAGACTTCCAAATTGACAATAAGCTAAGTCATTCCCTCAGCTCTTAAGTTCTAGTATTTAGGTACATGCAGAGTGGGAAATTGCTTTTGTTGCTAATGAAGACACTTTAGCAAAGAATGCATTGCAGATGCACATTTGGTACATGTACACCTGAAAGCACTGTTTCCTCCAACACTCCAGTCTGGGAAGGGCTGGCTGTTCCCCAGGAATGCTGCAGTTGCTCCTTCTGAATCACTGCCATTAAAAACACCCATAGTTCCTGTGTGCTCACAGCTGTGGTGAGCTGACCGTTCAGTACTGTTTGGGGTTCAGTTTGTTTCTGTTGAAGTTCGTTTCTTTAATTTGAATATGAGGTCAGATCTTTAGTTGGGTTGAGATAACTCTACACAGTATTCTATTGCAAAAACAACTCACAGGACTTCTGATAAGGTTCTAGAGAACGCATAGGTAAATATGCAGAATAGTTTTGAGGGGAAAAAAGGCAGAGTTCTACATTTCAAGATAACTTTAATATATGTACAATTTTTTTACCCAGCTAAAAAGATGTTCTTAAATTCAACTTAATATACATAAACACTGATATGTGGCCCAACCCTAAGTTATGCAAGTCACAATTTTCTTATCTCTAAGTGGAGGTAATGACATCCTACGAGGCTACTCTAAAAAATAAAAGTAATATACAATTAATATACAACATAAAATTAATGCACATGAAAGCTCTTTCTTTATGGTAAAGGCTATGCAAATTACCATTTAAACAAATATGTATTATCTTAAAAGTGCCTTTTACAGAATATTAGATTAGAATAGGCTGAAATTTGGTTGTCTTCCACTTTAAGCTTAATTCATAACTCGTTTGAATTCATACTACCCCTAAAACATTCCAAGTTCATTAAAAATGTAACAAAACATCCCAAGTTACATAAAATCATTGTTATATCACAGGGTTGTCACAAAAGGAATAAAATGGCCAACTGTCTTATCAGAATCATACAAGGACTAAAAACCCACCGAAGACAGAGGTGACACAGATAAAGGCATAGAGTCCAAAGACAGCAGGACAAACTTGGGAAAACCTGAGACCTTCAGCTTGGCTGGAGCATAAAGAATAAGAAGGGAGAGAGTTGAGCAGCAAGGCCAGGGGCCCAGGCAACGGCAGAGCTTGAAGGTCCTTGGTAGAGTTTGGCGTTGTCTTAGAACTAATGAGTATCGCTGATGACTTCTTAACAGAAAAATTATATGGTCTAATGTTTTAGAATAATCACTCAGTATATGAATATAACTAAGGACAGGTAGACCAGTTAAAGGGTTATGACAATAAATGATATAATAAAGTAATAAAGGCATGAATTAAGACAGAGCACTAGAGGAAAAGAAGGGACAGTTTATGAGGCATTACAGAGGTAAACACTCTAAAAGCACTGGTCTGATTTAACAAAATATGTAAGGAAAGGGGAGAAATAAGAAATTAAAATGAATTCCTGGTTTCTGACTTAAGCAACCAGAGGTGTCATACACCAAGAGAATTTACAAGAAATGTTGCCTATTTTTGGTATGCTGCTATTTTGGTGGTAGGTGAAGATTATATGGAGTGGCTAAAAATGGGTTCATTTTAGTCAAGTACGATGTACCTGCACATCCAAATGAAACTATCCAGAAACAGCAGATACGGGTTTTGAACAAAGAGAAAAGATTTGGAAATGACCTAAGATAGTGGCTAGAGCCATGGGGCATATGAGACACCAAGGAAGGCAGGAAAAATGAAAGTACGTGGTCCGGGACTAAGCCTCAAGGAAATCCAAGATGGGCTCAACAAGAACCCATGTAAAAAGATAGAGCATATCACATCAAGAGCACAGTGTATGATTTATTCTAAAAGACACCTCAGAAGGTGGAAGAAGGTATAAGGGGGATAAGTGGTGATGGAAAAAATACAATTAAAAAAGTAAACTAAAATAAATAAATAAAATGACACCTCAAAATCTAAAAAAGTAAAAAAGTAAACTAAAATAAATAAATAAAATGACACCTCAAAATCTCTCCAGCAATTATCCTGTTATGCCTCTATTTTTTGCTTGATTTGGTTCTTCTGATGGTTAATTTTATCAATAAAAATCCCATGATAAAAACACCCCAGGAATATTCATATGGTTGTATTTAATTAGAATTCACTATACACTATTCACACTGTTCAGCCTTGCTCTGAAATCAGAAACATTTTAGAACTGGAATATGAAATGCTCACACCGTACTCATTTCTTTATTATTCCAAAATCCTGGAACGATTTTTGTAGTCTAATGACTTCTTTTAGCAGGCAGTTTAGATGAATTTACATGGCATAAAAGGTTGGGTGTTTTAAGATGGGGAAGAATAAAGGAAATTCAAGTAAAACAGCTGCCATAAGTAAGTTCTCTTAGTTTTTCAACCTCTCTGTGCAAAATAACAGTTAGGTATTCATAGTGAAAGACGTTTAGAACCAAGAACCAGATCACTCATCCACTGTACAAAGCACCGTTACTAAAAACACTTTGCTCAGATACAGAAATGGCTAGATTTCAAGCAGCTTCCCCCCACCTCCCAAAAAAACCTTAGCTTAAAGGCCAGACAGTTCAGTTCTGAACTATAGCCAAAACCTCCCATAAGTTTAGGTGTACCACATAGCTGCCATATGTAGATAACAGCATTAACTATAAATGTGAAAACTTTTTTTTTTAACCTTCAGAAAGCACTAACTGACTTGAAATTTCAGAGGTACTAGTGAGACTATATTAAGAGGTGTTTCAAGATGCATTCACCGGTAAATGCAACTGGAAATCCTACTTTGTGATTATAACCATCTTAAAGAGCAATCTACCTCCATACAGGGAAGACAGCTCCTTTAAAGACTGTTGCCAAAAAGCCCCCTTTTGAAAACTTTTTGATAGTCAGTCCACTTCTCTTTATAACTATTGAATTTTTCATAACTTGTTTTCTACTATAAATATCCAAGAAGAGGATAATGTGCTGTATTTCTCACATTTATTTAACCACAGACCTCTAATTTAAAGGAAGTCTATTACCTGGCTGGTGTGGCTCAGTGAATTGAGCGCAGGCCTACAAACCAAAGGGTCGCTGGTTCAATTCCCAGTTGGGGCACATGCCTAGGTTGCCAGCCAGGAGCCCAGTGGGCGGGTGGGGGGTGGGGCACGAGAGGCAACCACACATGGATGTTTCTCTCTTTCTCCCTCCCTTCCTTTCTCTAAAAATAAAACAAATAATAAAGAAAGAAAGACTATTAAAGAACGCATTTGGGGAATTACTAAAGAAAGAAGTAGGGTCTTCTTGACCAAGCCTCTGAACCACAAAGACATAATTTCTTCAAAAGGATATCATTAACTACCTTAAATACTGATTCTGAAAACACACTTGTTTTAAAACAGGTATGTTTTTAAAGTCCATATACCATTAAAACATTTTTCTTTCTGCAGGAAGAAAGCAGACAAGTAAACTAAATTAATACCCTAGTAAAATCCCAGAGAGTGTTCAAGACGCTGCATCAGGAAAATTAAAAACCCTACACTATTTATCAGTTCCATGAAGGAACTAAAAATGAGTTCTTGAATATCTAGCCAAGTTAAGGCAAGTTGCAATTTCTAAGGGCAAACAATGTTCCAGTTAATCATAGTATCTGTTAATTTTCCCAAAAGTGCCTGATTCCCCACCAGACAGGCAAAAAGCATGCACATATGAACAAGTAAATACTTAACTGGAAAAAGACAACTCAAGCTCAGCTTGCTCCCTCTACGGACATAACTGACCCAGCAGCTCGTGCCGGTGTACCTCTGAGAGCTCTGTCATTGCAAGCCGCCTGACCACAATGGGGCTGGGATGCCCTCAACACTTTCCACTGGTTCTACTGCCTAACTTGCAGTTCAATTTGATCCCCTTTCCAAAGTCTTAATTTCACAGTGAGATTTATTACCATACAGAAAGAGGCCATTGAATGCCTTTTCCAGTTCCCACCATTCCCTGGAATTTCAGCCTTTTAAAATAAGATTGGGCCCTGGTATATTGCAAATGCCTCAGGAAAGTATTTTATCTCTCTTTTTACTTGTTTGTGTCCCAAAGCAGATCTAAAGCTCCCTGGGAACAGCTGTCTCTCTCAGTTCCCAACTCCAGTGGCCTGCACAGAGGGTGTCAGATACTCGGTAACGAATGATACTTGGAGGATGGATGAGGAGCAACATTAGGACGTGTAAACTCACTTATATCTTAGTGTGCCTGAATGTCTTCAGGCCTTTTCCTGAGAAGTTTGGGGTGGATTATCAGTTACCCAAGAGTTAAGAGAGCTGTGAAACAGAGAAGTGAGCCTGAGAAAGGCTGCTCTTCAGCTCTTCCTGAAAACACTGTCCTGCTATGGATCAGACTTGAGGAGCACGGGTCTTCAAGAGAAACCCTAGACTTTGTTTGAGTGGCATATGAAATGATCTTGTTTCTCCACACGTCAAACATCTATTTCCACGAGACACTAACAGCTGGCAATTGTTTATTGACAGCCAAGTAAGATCAAGAAACAGGGACCCTGATCTTTCAGATTTCTTTTGAGTATCCAGAACTAGAAGAATCTCACAAATTCCAGGACCCAGGATACTTCAGGGACAGGTTAGGGTCAGCAGTACAAAACCAAACAAAGCACAGAACCCTTCATGGTGTGAGACAGGTCATTTTGTGTTTGCCTGGGACTGAGTTATTGGACCACATCTTAAGAATCAGGAAACCAAATCTGACCCAACTGAATCTCTGCCGAATCAGCTGCTCCAGCACGGATGGGGGATCTGGAGCTGATAAGCCTGGTGCTGTGTCTAGGGCCTGTCACTTATCAAGGCTGTGACTTTACAAACACGGCTGTTTTTATAGTTTATTTTCCCACTGGATTTAAATAAAGGGTTTTTGGGGGGCGTTGTGGGGGGGAGAAACAGGGACACTGATCTTTCAGATTTCTTTTCTAACACCAGAATTCCTGGTGTAGTACTCAATCAATTGCTAACGCTTAAATTAATCAAAAACATAAAGAACATTGGATTGACAGAATATTACCTAGCCAATGCAGTATGATCAATTGTTAAAAACCCAGCTTCTGGAATCAGATAAATCTGAATTTGAATCCTGGCTCCACTGCTTACTTAAAGTCTGCAAACCTGAGTTTCCACATCTGAAAAGAAAGATATCAAGTAAAACCTATCCCATGGGGTTGCCGTAAGGTTTAAACAGGAATGCATGTAAAGTGCTTATCACTGGGCTGGCAAATAGGAAGTTCTCAAGAAATATGAACCATCATTTGAAAACCCGAGTTCCCATTTTACCACAACCTCCCAGGGTATCCTTGGACTAATCACTATGAAACAGCTAATGAAAACATAGAGACAATTAACTGCCTCAAATGATGAGATTATCAATCATGACTAGGATAATAGAAAATGAACCAAAACTTTTAAAAATAAAAGCTCTGAACAGGTCTAGATATTTTTTGTCTTGTACTTAAGCTTGCATACATTCGATCACAGATGACTCTGCATTAGTGGAAAAGCCAAACTTCAAAGTAGTTATTCTCAAATACTCTTCAGTGCCTTTTATAGATGATGGCCTCTATGAAACACCTGTTGGGGAGGGGAGATGGGGTACCTCAACATTAAGTAGCCCTATAATTATCTTGTCCCCCTTTTTTCACAAATAAGGTTAAGTCTGTTTTCTTCCTCATATCTTAAAATGCATCTGTTGTACATGTATTACACAGCGTCCCAAAAAAGGCCAACGTTCAATCAAGCTGCTGTTACACAGGGCCATCACAAATGCACAAGGCCCCTCTGCAGGAATTAGATAAAGGCCACCTAGAGCACAGGCTGGTTTTCTGTCTCCACTTATCCTGAAGCGGGCACCTCTGTGCAAGGGCACGACCAAACACGGCAGTCACGCAGATAAGCACAAAGACCTCCAGTATCTAACTGGCATGCCTGTGTAATTGTTTATATGACATACACACACATCCTCAGACACAACTGAAAGTTGTCAAGGAATTAACTGAGTACATGGAGGAAGATATTCATGAAAACTGAAAATATGGAGTTTCGAAAAGGTCAAGAGAGCAAGTCCTGTCCTCCTCCCTCACTTTCAGCTATCCAATGGGATATTGGCCCTTGGTGGTGTGGCTTAGCGTATTGAGCACTGGCCTGCGGACCAAACGGTCCAATTCCCATTCAGGGCACATGCCTGGGTTGTGGGCCAGGTCCCCAGTGGAGGGCACATGAAAGGCAACCCCACATTGATGTTTCTCTCCGCCTTTCTCCCTCCCTTCCCCTCTGTCTCAAAATAAATAAATAAAATCTTAAAAAAAAAAATAATGGGATATTGTAGCCAATAGAAAGTTGGTAGGTAGAGGCTTCAACACTGCAAAACTCTGATCCCCAGCAAGGCTATGGTCTTTCTCCAGCAGTTGCTCACTATCTCGAAGGAAGGAAGGAAGGAAGAAGAGAAGGAAGGAAGGAAACCCACGGACACCAATGAATTAACTTACCTGAGTTTGCAAAACTGGTAGTATATGAAAGGCTGTTGTCTTGTTGTTTTGACTGCATTAAAAATCTGTAATCTCACGCAAGAATATGCTAAATGCTGAAGGAACTAGTCTTAAAATGGTTAACACTGTCAATTCAGCCTCCTTGAGCTTTTCCCTCCCAGATACCTGATACTCATATAGAAAAGACACAAAATTATGTGTTTACTGTTACATATGCATATACATCCTGCTAACATTTTAATGGTAGCTTTCCTTACAAAGTAAGTATACGATATTACATTTTTAACACTTTTGTACCTAGTCCTGTGACCTGCATAACACAGCAGCTTCAAGAGCTATTTATGGAACAGAAATTCCAGGGTAAATATGGTACCTCATTTAACACATGCCCAAGGAAACAGTGTACATACAAGAATATTCATTGCAGCATTGTTTATAGTAAGTTTGGAAATAATCTAAATGTCTATTAAAGGGACACTGCATAAATAAAGTATAATATAGCATAGAATGGAAAACTGTAAGTTAAAACAAAAAATTAAGCTCAAATTGAGGTATTATATGGATAAATCGCAGACATAACACAGTAAAAGAAAGCAAACTGCAGAACGATACATGTAATACTATTGATATTTATAAGGTTTCAAAACTTTCAACATTACCTCTGCCTTAGAATTTCTTATAGCAGTCTTACATATTCATTATATGTGCACTAAAGACCCAAGGAATATTCACACGAAAAATTATTTTAAAATTAAAGTTAAAAAAAGACTATTATCATATAAAAGTTCCCCAAGTGGCAGGGAGGGAGTCTGATTTAGTAATGGAAATCACCTGAACCTTTAAGTCATAGGATGTGTGTTCTATCTCCATTCTGCTACTCCCCAAGACACTTGATTTCACCAAGCGCCAGTTTGCTAACCTAAATGGGGTTGACAACGCCGCCTTGCAGGATAAAGTGAATAATGTACGGAAAAGGGTTATACAGAAGGTCTTGGACTTGTTTTTTGCCTAATCAATCAAGAGATCACATAATAACGCTCTACAACCCCCACCCCCATGTTGAGTTTCACCTTTTTATCTAGTTGGGTAAATCGTTAAGCATGACAACACGACAGGAAAAAGTAACCCCTCACATTCCCTCTCCCCAATCCCTAATCTGGCTGCCTCCTGTGCTTTCTGTATTTAGCACAGAGCGCCCCCCACCCATAAGAGAAGCGCCCATACACCTAAGCACACAGGGACCCTCCGAGGTGCACACACGGGCGTGGACCCACACTTGGCACGCGGAATGCGTTCGTGGGGGGGAGGCACGCCTGTCCCCCGAGGCTGGCCGCGGCGGGCATCGCGCCTCACCTGTCTTGAAGACCATTTGGTCATCGTCCTTGGACCCGAAGGTATCCAGCATGGACACGAAGAGCACCCCGCAGGCGTTCTGGATGCCAAACACCGACCCGTTGCACCACATGGCCGCCAGCATCACCAGCCAGCCCCAGCCGCCCTCGGGAGGCTGAGGGGGCTCGGCGCCCGCCGGCCCCGCCAACTCTACCTCTACACTCTCGGCGGCCGCCTCCGGACCGTCCGAGGGTCCCAGGCCGGGCAGCGGAGCAGCCCCCATGGGCGCGGGGCCGAGCGACTCGGTCTCGCTCGTCCCCTGCGCGGAGCCGGGCTTCGCAGGAGAGGGCACCATAGCCCCAGCGGACCCCGTTGAGCGCCGCGGGAGCGCGAGGGGCGGGAGTTCCCGGCGGGCCCCCAGAGAAGCTGCCCGGAGCCCGGAGGGCGAGCTAGTGAGGCCGAAGCGAGAGCTGTGGAGCCGCAGGTGGGGGGCGCCGCGAGGCGCAGGGGCTGCCCGGAGAAGCGCGGCTGCGTGGGGAAGCCTCGGGGTCCGGGACTCGAAATCCCAGTCCACAGCCCCGCACCCCTACGCTGCCCAGTCGCCGGCTCTTAAAGACGCCCCCTACCCCGCCGGCTGGGGGCGTGGCCGTCAGCGGGACGTGCCCAAGGTGTCCAAACGATTGGGCTTCGGGAGAGCGGAGGCGGGGCCCACCTCCTCCCCCTCCCCCTCGCCGCCAGAGGAGCGCGGATCCAGGTGCGGGGTCACAGAAGTGTAGGTCACCCGGCCTCAGTGTTAACGGAAGGGGCGCGTCTTCTAGGTGCAGGCCGGAGGGTCCACGGGACAGCAGGATGGGATCCTTAGTCTCAGCTCGGTGACAGCCTCACCGCCAAACGTTGTCTCTTTGTTTTGTTTTGTTTTGTTTTTTTGTCATTCAGCTCTAATTACTAATTATAACATGTAAAAACATTATGCCACCTGCTTACTTAAAAACGGAGTCAGAAGGATCAGACTCCTTATTTAATTAACTTCATTTCTCCTGCATTCATATACAATTTCCTATGAATTGAAGATGCTCATTTTGGAAAACACATTATAATACCAAAGTCTTCAAATAAACATTTTTGACAGACAGCTAGTAAACATTACTGTTAAACTACAGCAAAATTGTTTGCACTTAAAAGCTAACACAGATATGCAACTCCTCTGTCTCCCTGAAGCATGGAACAACAATGTAAGAAAAGAAGAGTAATTAGCTATGCAATGTTGAGCACACTTCTAAATTTCTCACTCAGATTAGTCATTTCAAAGTCAAAATATTCTATACTTACTTATGTGCCCACCGCAGTGAGTATGAGTACACAGATGAGTATGATTGATCACATTTCTGCCTGTGCCCGTTCATGAACTAGTAGGAAAAAGTCCTGGGCTAGAATAAGAGGCTCAAGTGAGGTGTTTTAATACATGTTCAACAAAGAGAAGTGGAATGCAACCATTAAATTATATTTGAAACACTAAGAAAACTTTCCACAGAAAGCAGCCCTTTGAGCTGAGCCCCAAATCAAAGAGGAAACTTCAGCGGGCAGACATAGGGGAAGAGCATTTTTTCTAGGTAGAGAAAATAGTGGAAACTGAGGAAAGCAAGTATAATGCATCCTAGGGATGGGGTTAGAGTAATAAACTAAGAATAGTCACGCAAGCCGCCCCCCTGAAAAGTGAATGTAAAAATATGTTATCCCATCATTGTTGGAAGTAAGGAAAAGGGGAAAGCAAAAATGTACCTCAGTAGAGGACTGATTAAATGCATACTTTTAATATATAACCTCTAAAATTATCATGTTCACCTCTATTGACTTTGAAAGTTGTCCACATTTATTTTATTTATTTACTTTTAGAAAGAAGAGAAGGGAGGGAGAAAGAGGGAGAGAGAAAGATCACTGTATGAAAGATAACATCGATTGATTGGCTGCCCCCAACCAGGGACTTGGCCTGCAACTCAAGCACATGCTCTGACCAGCATCAAACTGGTGACCTTTTGGTTCACAGGCCAGCGCTCAATCCACTGAGCCACACCAGCCAGAACAAAAACTGTCCACATTTTACTGAGCAAAGAAAGCACATCAGATAAAGTATGGATTATGATACAAATATAAAACAAATATCCATGAGTCAATACTGATGTAAGTAAATGATTAAGCGCCTAAATGGAGGGGGCAGGGAGTGGGAATACTCAGATCTCTCCTCCAGAAAATTTCCAATAATATGCCATCCTCAAGGAGCTGAAGTACAGCACCTCACTCCTTAAGTGTGGGCTGTGCAGAGTGAGTTCCCTCAAAAAGAAAAGTATGAAAAGGGGGAGAAACTAGGGTGGTCTTTAGGGTGCAAAAACTGACAAGCACTATTTCAGCCAGGTAGTCAAGTATGTACCCGATACAATGTGATGAAAACGGCACTTTATCTCTGTGATCTTCCTCCAAAAAACCCATAACCCCAGTCTAATCATGGGGGAAAAAATAAGGCAAATCTCAATTGAGGGACATCCCACAAAATAACTGACCAGTACTCCTCAAAACTGTCAAGGACATCCAAAACAAGCAAAGTCTGAGAAACTGTCACAGCCAAGAGGGACCGGAGACATGATAGATAAATATAATGTTGGCATAAGATCCTGGAACAGAATAAAAACATTAAATAAAAACCCAGGGGCTCTGGCCAGGTAGCTCAGTTGGTTTGAGTGTCATCCTGATACACCAAGGTTGTGGGTTCTATCTCCAGTCAGGACACATACAAGAAGCAACCAATGAATGTATAAATAAATGGAACAATAAATCAGTATTTCTCTCTCTCCCTTCCTCTCTGTCTGAAAAATCAATCAATAAAAAAAGAAACTAAGGAAATCTGAGTAAAATATGGAAGTTAGTTCATTATCAATAGTGGCTCATTAATTCTAACAAACATGGCAACTAAATTGTTATAATTGGAGACACTGGATGTAGGGGTATGAGAACTCTGTACTATACCTTTAGAATTTTTCTATAAATTTAAAACCATTTTAAAAATAAAGTTTATTTTATCTTGTAAAAATGTGTATATGTGTATGTGCATATCAATATATTAAACATGATAGTTTATGTTTAAACTTTCATTTTATATGTAAGTGCTACATATATTTGTACAGAGGCTATGGAATGTTATTTTTAAGTATATAACTCATTCTCAAAATTTTTTTCTACTTGTGTGTCAATATTATTTCTAAACATAATGTAGTGTACTGATTTCGGATTAAAGTATGACACTTTTCAGGGAAGATTGCTTTGGAGCAGCTCTGACTTAAAGGACTGAAGAGTTGACATCCACAAAGCACTCAGCACGCAGCAAGCTCTCAGGAAACATTAGCAGCGCTTCTCATTACCATTGATGATGTCAATGTTTCTTTCTAAGACCTCTCATGGCCACTGTTTTCTTGGGATCAAAGTAATTCAAATGGATGTTTACATCTGTATAAATACAACTTTTATTTACTCACACATATATCAGTTCAGGCAATTTTTAAAATAGAAAGATTTAAAGCTAGGATTTTACACATCCTTGTCCTCAACTATTATGTTATCTATTCCTTTAGGAGAAAGTTTTTATTTTCTACCAGTTACTCTTTCCCCAACTCACAAAAGGCACCACTTACAAAGTCTGATACAGCATCTCTCTGACCATAGGAATTTGATCTGTTCGGCTCAATTACTCCAGGGCAAAGGATTCTTCCAGACTATGGTCCGAGTGAAGGATGTATGACGACGTTTGGCAATAGAAGCAAAGTTCCAGTTCAGTTACACTAGGGGTTGGCTGTGCTTTCATCTGCACTGCTTTCCTTTGTTTTTTTCAAATTTCTAATTAGTGAAAGAAAAGATTTCATGATGTGAAGTGAAATAATAAAACAAAAGCATGTTGAAAACTATAAACTGCCTTAAACAATAAAATTAGTGTTACTTTAAGTTTCTGTGCTCCAAGAAAAAGATATCTTGGACTCCAAATTGGATTCCGGACCAAATTCTTTTTTTTTTTTTTTTAAGATTTTATTTATTTATTTTTAGAGAGAGGGGAAGGGAAGGAGAAAGAAAGGGAGAGAAACATCAATGTGTGGTTGCTTCTCACATGCCCCCTACTGGGGACCTGGCCTGCAACCCATGCATGTGCCCTGACTGGGAATCGAACCAGTGACCCTTTAGTTCACAGGCTGGTTCTCAATCCACTGAGCTATGCCAGCCAGGGCTGGACCGAATTCTTATTAAATCAGGCAAGTTGGTGTTTAGCCTTTTTAAAAAATTATATTACAGTAAAGTGGGCATACATTATAGTAGTTTCAGGTGCACAACATAGTGACTGTACATTTACGTACATCACAGTGTGAGCAGCACACTAAGTTTAGTGACCATTATCACTGTGCAAAGTTGTTACAACATGATTGACTATATTCCTCATGATGTACACTACATCTCTGCTTATTTATTTCATAACTGGAAGTTTGTGCCTTTTATTCTCCTTAACCTTTACATCCGTCCCCAACCCCTTCCCCTCTGGCAATCGTCAGCTTGTTCTTTTTCTATGAATCTGTTTCTGTTTTGTTTGTTCATTTATTTTATTTTATTTTTTTAGATCTCACATATAGGGGAAACCATACAGTATTTGTCTTTCTCTGTCTGACATTTCATTTAGCACAATAACCTCTAGGTGCATTCATGTTGTCACAAATGGCAAGATTTCATTTTTTATGGCTGAGTAATATTCCATTGTATACCGTGCCACATGTTCTTCATCCATTCATCTATTGATGGACACCTAGGTTGATTCTATATCTTGGCTAGTATAAATAATTTTTCAATAAACAAAGTAGGAGTGTGCATATCTTTTCAAATTAGTGTGTTCATTTTCTTCAGATAAAGATCCAGAAGTGAATTGCTAGAACATAGAGTAGTTCTATTTTTATTTTTATTTTTTTTAAAGATTTTATTTATTTTCAGAGAGAGGAGAAGGGAGAGAGAAAGAGCAATGTATGGTTGCCTCCCACATGGCCCCCACAGGGGACCCGGCCCACAACCCAGGCATGTGCCCCGACTGGGAATCAAACCGGGACCCTCTGGTTCCCAGCCCGCGCTCAATCCACTGAACTACACCAGCCGGGCTATTTTTATTTTTTAAGGACACCATACTGTTTTCCATAGTGGATGTACCCATTTAAATTCCTACCAACAGTGCAAAAGGGTTCTCTCTTCTCCACATCCTCACCAACACTTGTTATTTGTTGACGTTTTGATACTAGCCATCCTGATAGGTATGAGGTGGTATCTCATTGTGTTGCATTGGCCAAAAAGTCCATGTGATTTTTTCTGTAAAATAAAAGGCACATTTTTCATTTTCACCAATAACTTTATTGATTTGGATATTTTGAGTATGTCGGCTGTGTCTCACATGGTATAACATTGATTATTCTCAGTTAATGTCTCAATTTGATTGCTATCAACTTCAACTGGTCTACCCAGTTGAACATTGTTCAGAGAGAAATTTCTAGCATGAAACTTCGCAAACCACTTTTGACACGTTTGATCAATCACAGCACCTTTTCCACAGACTACACAAATCTTTTTTAGCAGTTCAGTTGCATTTTTACCTTTCTTGAAATAATAAAGCATAATATGCTGAAAATGTTGTGTATTTTCTTCCATCTTCAATATTAAAATGGCTACACAAAAATTCACCAATTTTGATATTTTTTTTAAAAATGCACACTGAGCCCTGGCTGGTGTAGCTCAGTGGATTGAGCACGGTCTGGGAACCAGACGGTCCCGGTTTGATTCCCAGTCAGGGCACATGCCTGGGTTGCAGGCCAGGTCCCCAGTGAGGGCCATGTGAGAGGCAACCATACATTGCTGTTTCTCTCCCTCTCTTTCTCCCTCCCTTCCCCTCTCTCTAAAAATAAATAAAAATAAAATATTAAAAAAAAATGCACACTGATATGACAGCTGTCACAATAAAATACAACAAAACTGTTTCAAATGAAGTTAAAGGCAGCTAAGCACTACTGGAGCCATCATATGGAAAAAACCAAATGAACTTTTTGTAAAACCCAATACCTCTTTGCCAGCTCCCCCAGATACAATGGTGCCAACTCTAGCTCCAGATGGTCTTCTGACTGGGTCCCTACTCTCCATCTATCTGCTAGTTCTTTAATGGTTCCTTATCATTTCTCATGGACCATCATGATGACTTCCAAACTAGTTTTAATGCCAAAACCTCTGCCTCCACCATTTCATCCTTCTCCATATCCCTGCCTAAACATGATTCTCCAGGCTTAAGGCCTGCTCCTCATTTCAAAAACAAGTATGAACACTTTCATGCCTGCCTGCCTCCCTGCAAACTCCACTTTTAAAAGGGGACATCTTTCCCCTTTTTTGAATGGTGAAATCCTACTCTATCTTCAAGGTTTAAAAGGAAGATACTTTAACTCTAAAATGGAAGTCACCTCTATGAAGCTTTTATTGATTCTTCCTCTAGGCTTCCATATTTTATTTACAGCAGTTTTCACATTCAGCAAAGTGGTTTTCAGTCTCCTTAACTAGAGTAAGAATTTTCAAACAAGTTAGATGATGTCTCATAATGCCTTGAACCATAACACCAAGACAGTGACGGTGTACAACAAATAATTGTTAAACCAAACTAAATAGAATTTTTAAAAATGTAAAGAATCACAAACCATGAAATTGAACACATCAATTTTGGTCCCATATTTTCTGGTGGAAAATTTTCAATATTTTTTAAACAACATAAATTTGTTTCCCAGTTATAAGAGCAATACATGCTCAAATTGCAAATATTATAAAAAACAAAGTTAAAATAACATTATCATACTACTCAAATAACCTCTCTTAACCTTTAATACTTTTATTATTTACATATTTATGGGAGAGCATCATTATTTGTAAGTCCTTTGTAGTGTATTTCCCCTATAAAATATGGTATGGTATCACAAAAAAATCATGTGACTCTTAATGAAAATTGCTGCATCTAAGGTAATGAGTGAAACATAAAGAAACTGATGAAGCCATGACTCGTGTGGCTCGGTGGATTGAGTGCTGGCCTGCGAACCAAAAGGTCATTGGTTCAATTCCCAGTCAGGGCACATGCCTGGGTTGCAGGCCAGGTCCCCTGTTGGGGGGCATGCAAGAGGCAACCAGTCCATGTATCTCTCTCACACTGATGTTTCTCTCCCTCTCTTTCTTCTTCCCTTCCCCTCTCTCTAAAATTAAATAAATAAAATCTAAAAGAAAAAAAGAAACCCAATGAGATGAGTATGCTCAGTGGTTATTGCCATAGGCCGTCTTTAGCAGTCCATCTAACTCAGATTTGTGCGTCAGCAAAGTTATTTTTTTACCAATTACCACATATTATGAATCTTCAGGATTGCTCACAACATCACAGATCTACTATATTTCCTTTCAATCTTTTTTAAAATTTGCATTTTAAAATAAACTTAGAACCATAGTGTTGTGGACTAAGTTGTATCCCTCCCCAAAACAGAAAGTCATACATTAAAGCTTTAATCCCAAGCACCTTACAATGAATGTGATGGTATTTGGAGATGGGGCCTATAAAAAGGTAATTAAGTTAGAAGATCATTAGAGTGGGCCCTAATCCAATCTGACTGGTGTCCTTATAAGAAGAGGAGATGACTATATACCAAGAGAGAGCAAGACACCTGGGAAATGCCATGTGAGGACACAGAGAGAAGCTGGCCATCTAAAAACCAAGTAGAGAGGCCTCAGAAGAAATCAAACCTGCTTACACCTTGATATTGGATTTCTAGCTTCCAGAACTAGAAGTGAGAAAACAAATTGCTATTGTTTGAGCCACCCAGTCTGTGATATTTTGTTATAGCAGCCCTAGCAAACTAATACACATAATAAAGAACTGTAATAATAATAATACTGTAAAAAAGAAACAAAAGACCCAAAATGGAGTCACTTTTCCTAAGCCAAGTCACCAAACCAAAACTTAACAACTAACCTAACTTCAGTTTCAACATCTCCCAGGGGTGGAATTTTAAAGCAATCAGTTTAGAATTTCCTGATGAATTAGTTCTTTATCCTGGGGATGCTCCAGCAAAGGCTGAGCATATACCTGGCACACCAATTTTAAAACAAAAGAAAACAACCAAAAAAAAAAAAACTTGCAGAAGGAAGTTACTTGTCAAATATATTAGGGAAAAAGTATGAATTCAAACATGAATGGGTGAACGGTTGGACTAGATGATTTTTGAAAACCCTTCAAATTGAGGATCTCTCAACTCCTCTGATTGGTTTTCAGCCACTGAATGAGAAGTTCTGGAAGTGTGGATGAAGTAGAGAAAGTGTCTGAACTATTGTGAGCAAGATCAGATGGAAACTCAAGAATATGACAGGATCAGAGAGAACACCAATGAAAAAGAGAAGAAAGTGGATGATTAAGCATTTAACTGGAATTAAATAGAGCAGAGGAACAGAAAAATAGTGCAAAAGGAAAGGGGGATCTTGTGAAAAAGAAAGATGAAGAGAAAAAAGAATTGAGATGGAGAGAAAGAATGAGACGCATTGGCGGGTCTGTGATAAAAGGCACAAAGAGAAGCTTCCGCTTTGACTCTCTCTAAGTAAGCAAGCTTATAGGCTCTTTATAAAACAGTTTGTTTGAATAGGAGTAGAAAAATATGAATGGGATATGTAAACAGAGGGCTTGATAAAAGGAAAGATAAAAACAAATGAATATGATAAACACAAAACATAGCTTTTGAAATACAAAATATTTGACCACTCACAGAGCAAAAAGGATTTCTGGGTTTTTTTTTTTTAAGATTTTTATTTATTGCCCTGGCTGGTGTAGCTCAGTGGATTGAGCACAGGCTGCAAACCAAAGGGTCGCCAGTTCAATTCCCAGTCAGGGCACATGCCTGGGTTGCAGGCCGGTCCCCAGTGGGGGCCGTGTGAGAAGCAGCCACACATTGATGTTTCTCTGCCTCTCTTTCTCCCTCCTTTTTTTAAAAAAAAAAATATTTTTATTTATTTATTTTTAGAGAGAAGGGAAGGGAGGGAGAAAAAGAAGGAGAGAAACATCAATGTGTGGTTGCTTCTCACATGCCCCCTACTGGGGACCTGGCCGGCAAACCAGGCTTGTGCCCTGACTGGGAGCTGAACCGGTGACCCTTTGTTTTGCAGGCTGGTGGTCAATCCACTGAGCCACACCAGCCATATGCAAAAAAGGATTTCTTTACCACCTATCCACCCTCCAGATCAATAGTCTAATAAAAAATAATGGATTAGAACTACTTTAAAATGAAGATTATATTAACTTCCTATTACTGCTGTAACAAATTACCGCAAATTTAGTGGCTTAAAACAGCACAGATTTTGTAGGTCAGAAATCTGAAATGAGCCCTGGCTGGTGTAGCTCAGTGGATTGAGTGCGGGCTGGGAACCAAAGGGTCCCGGTTCAATTCCCAGTCAGGGCACATGCCTGGGTTGCAGGCCAGGTCCCTGTGAGGGCCATGTGAGAACCATACATTGCTGTTTCTCTCCCTCTCTGTCTCCCTCCCTTCCCCTCTCTCTAAAAATAAATAAAAATAAAATCTTAAAAAAAAAAAAGAAATCTGAAATGAGTTATTGGGCTAAAATCAAGTTGTTACCAGGGCTGGTTCCTTCTGGAGGCCTTAAGGGAAAATCTGTTCTTTGCCTCCTCCAGCTTCCACAGGCTGCCAGCGTTCTTTGTGAGCAGGCTACATCACTCCAATCTGTGGCTCCTTCTCGGATTCTGAAACTCCCGACTCCTCCAATGAGGACCCTTGTGATTACTTGGGGCCCATCCAGGTAATCCAGGATAATCCTTTTATCTCAGAATGCTTAGCTTAATCACCTTTAATTATTAAAGTGACATATTCACAGGTTCTAAGGGTTATTAGGATGTAGGCTATTCTTCTGTCTACAATGAGGGTGGTAAGCATTTGCTTTTCATCACTAGATGAAATATAATGTGGAAGTATTCAAAACTGAGGCCAGTGACCCAGCATTTATTTGTAGGGCATATGCTATTTCAGAGCATGGTGGTAGAAAAGCAATGAATCAGGATTCAGGGGACCTGGCTGCTAGTCGTATCACTGCCGTTAGCTAGCTGTATGGCCTTGAGCAAGTCATTCCCTTTTCTCTGGAATTCTCCTTGCCTTTGAAATAAACTCTATCATGTTCTGATGGGGAATTGTTAAAGCAGTATGCTTGGCCCATTCTTTCTTCCTTGTGATAAACTTTCCCCAAAGTTTGCAGTTCATTCACTGTTGTTGTGAACCAAATTTTTCTCTTAGTAGCCAGACGAACCCTGGGTCACTTTATGAAGAATGCCATTTATAATGGTGTCAGTGTGTACTTTGTGCGTGTCATTCAAACCTCCTCAGAAAAGGATGCTCTCAGGATTGTTAAGACCTATGAACTCTGTGAATACAACATCCCAGGCTGGTACTCTCACATAATATTTGAAACTATGGTTTAAATACTGTATATGAATTAACTTATTCAACAAAAACTCACTGATTATCCACTATATACAAAGCACTGCACCAGGCTGATTCCTGGTAAGCTTGGTACTTGCGCATAATAAACACTACATACAATACTTAATTAATTAAGTGAAATACTAGAACATTACCAGTCAGCAAACAATTCAATAAACATTTATGGGGACTAAGCAGAGGAAATAAGGAACTGAAATTCTCTAACCTCACGTAATACCATACAAATATAAGACAACATATGAAAATTGCCTCATTATCAAGATATTTTTTCCGTTTTCATTTTCCTTTGTATCTATATTTATATTTATGTTTATATTTATATTTATATTTATAAAACAAGTGTCAGCCTCCACCTCCACTGCCTTCTAGGTGCTGCTTCGTCTAGCACAGGAATATGACAACAGGCATTTTGATCTTAGGTTCTGAGTATTTTTCCTGTTACAAATAGTGTGATCCCATTTTTAATGTTAAAAAGTACATATTTTTTTCCTACAGGATGGGATTTTGAATGTTTTAATAGAAAATAGATCCTTACCACTTATGATGAATTTACCCTCAAAGTAATCTCTTTGTTGAGAAACACAGACGTACCACTCGATTTCCACAATAGTAATGCATGTCTATACCACCTGATAGCTTTCAAGTGATAATTATAGTCATAAAGCTTTTCTGAGATTGTAGGATTAAATTTTGACTTCTCTCCACCTCATTCTGGAACTTGGGGAATTGTCGGACTTCTCTGCCCTGGGGTTTCCGGCTCCATTTCTCCCCTGACCGGGCACAAATTAAGAATGATATGGGCTCCGAAGGTCAAAAAGTCTCTGAAAACTTTTTCTTTGTTATATTTATATCCACTAATGATCACTTTATGATATAAGAAATGAGGGAACTAATTTGGCACAGTATTGTACAAGTAAGTCTCAAAACTTGACAAGCTAATTAATTTCCAAACTAGATACCAAATTCTTATTGTGGCTTCCTGAAGATCAACGGGAGAAAAACAAGCTTATATAAGCAACAGAGTAAGGTTTTAATTTAACCAGCAGTTCCCATTTGAAGTGAACACATTCCTACACAAAAAAGGGAAATGTTTATTAACAGTTTTATGTTTCCTTCCATGGGATTTGAAGGGATTTGCAATTAAGAAGCAGTAATGTATTATTCTAACTCCAGCTACTTTAACGAATTTCAGGATGGAGCCCAATTCACAAATACAGCACATCAACGGGTGGGGTAGTCTCATAGCAGGGTGGTACTCCGTTACTCAATCCCAGAGAGAGTAAGGCGCCCAAGTCACATGGTTACAAGAAGAACAGTGTTTAGAACATTGAGTTCCCAACCACTGAAATAATCAAGGAGCCCTGTTTGGTGTTTTCCTGAATCACACAGCTCTCCTTTGTAGTTTTCAGATTCTACTGTCTCCAATACTCACACATTTTGGCTTGTTGTTTCGATCTGCTCCTTATTCATTCATTCAACAGCCATTTTTGAACACCTGTTCCATGCTAGCCACGGTATTAAATGTTGGAAAAATAACCAACACATTGCAGTGTTTGCCATTCACAAGCCACTTTCACAAACAACGTACGTATCATTTGGCCATGTAACGTGAGCTATTTACATCCAAGAACCAAGACTCATTCATTCTCGAGTCTGTCATCTGGGACTTAGTTTGGTGCCTTGCTCAAAGTGCCAAATGTTTGTTGAATAGAAGCATAAAGGAGAATGAAGAAGCAAGTGAATATATAAGCCTCATAGGCCTGGTCTATGCCATTTCTTTTATTTTGATGGGATTGTCAAACATTCACTTTTCTCCTTAACTCTTTTTTTCCCTTGGAAAAGATTTCTGGACCCTACTTATTTCTTTCTCCCTTGCAGAGTACCTGCTAATGATGCTCAGGGGCAAGACCTTGGCTTCTCAGTAAACGAGCTGCCTTCTCTTGGCTGGGACCCTTGCCGTTGGCTGCGACCCTTGCCGTTGGCTGCTAAGCAATCTCTGGGTGAGGGGACACTGTGAGCCATACTCTGGCCCCTTTTTGGAACTGACCAACTCTTTATGAAGGGTTTAGCAAATGATATGAAACAAATGTTGTCACTCTTCTTATTACTATGGTAGAATAATTTTAATTGGAATAAAATGCTAGGTTTTTATTCCAATCTAGTTTTTATTCCAACTAGGTTTTCCTTGTTAAATCAGAAATCAGGAAGGCAATATGTCAAGAAATCTAGAAAACGTGGCCTTGGCCAGGAAGCTCAGTTGGTTAGAGCATTGTCTTCATACACCAAGGTCAGGGGTTTGATCCCTGATCAGGGCACATATAAGAATCAACCGATGAATGCATAAATAAGTGGAACCACAAATCAATGTTTCTCTCTTTCTTTTTTTTCTCTCTCAAATCAATAAGTAAAAATTAAAAAAAAAAAAAGAAAAAAAAGAAATCCAGAAAACAGCAGTGGAAAACATAAGCTAATGCTGATGTGCATTTAGTACTGTGGGGAGGGCAACAGGCAGAATCAGGAAATGGATGGTGTCTAGAAACTGCTACAAATATTTCAAAAAATTATCTACTAGTCTCACAAACCAAAATGGGTCTTTTTCTATTTTTTAAAAAATACCTCCAGTCCTGGCTGGTGTAGCTCATTGGATTGAGTGCAGGCTGAGAACCAAAGGTCGCCAGTTCGATTCCCAGTCAGGGCACATGCCTGGGTTGCAGGCCGTGTCCCCAGTGGGGGCCACATGAAACGCAACCACACATTGATGTTTCTCTCCCTCTCTATCTCCCTCCTTTCCCTTCTGTCTAAAAATAAATAAATAAAATCTTTTTAAAAAATGCTGTTTAAAAAAATAAATAAAAATAAAGGAGCTTCTTTAAAAAATAAAACAAACAAACAAACAAACAAACAAACAAAACCTTCCAGGTCAACCAAAAATGTTAAAACCTTTCAAAGCATCCCTTGAAAACAGCCCCAAGGACAGATAAGACTCCAAAACAACCAAACCCCTTTCCCACCTAAAGCGACAATGGCCCTGTTCCTTCGTGCACTCAGTCAACAACTATTTATTGAACATCTATTTTTCAGGCATTTACGGGGATACAGTGGTTTTTAAAAAAAAGACAAGTTTTCAGCTTTCGGCTTGGAGGAGGCCTAGGTGTGACTTTCTTCTGTCGTCCAGAGCCTGGGTTCTACTGACACTGGCCGCCTCCCCCATACCATCTAAGTGTGACCCCAACAAGGTCAAAGTCATATACCTGAAGTATCCTGGTGAGGAAGTCGGTGCCACATCTGCCCTGATTCCCAAGAGTGGCTCTGAGTCTGTCTCTAGAAAGGACTAGTGATGGCATCACCAAAGCATCCAGTGATTGGAAGGGTCTGAGGATTACAGTGAAACTGATCATTCAGAACAAACAGGTTCTACCTCCTGCCTCTGTTCTACCTTCTGCCTCTGCACTGATCATCAAAGCCCTCAAAGTACCGCCAAGAGACAGAAAGAAGCAAGAAAAACAACAACAACAACAAAACATTAAGCATAGCAGAAATACCACTTTTATGAGATTGTCAAATTTGCCCAACAGACACAGCACTAATCTTTAGTTAAACAACTCTCTGGAACCATTAAAGAGATCCAGGGGACTGCCCAGTCTGTGGGCTGCAATGTTGATGCCCACGCGCCCCCCAGTCGATTCACAATGCTATCTTTTTTTTTTAACTGTTTGTCTCCCTCACTAAACTCACTAAAGGGAGAGCCTGTGAGTTATCTATTAGTCCCCAGCACCTAGCACAGTAGTTGGTGTTGGTGAAGAAATAAATATATAGTAATACGTAGTGAAATGCTCAGCTAGTTAAGAACTACAAAGGAACCCTCACTGGTGTGGCTCAGTGGATTGAACATCAGCCTCCAGACCAAAATTCCTGGTCAGGGCACATGCCTGGGTTGCAGGCCAGGCCCCCAGTTGGGGACAGGCAGGAGGCAATCGATTGATATTTCTCTCTCCCTCCATTCCCCTCTCTCTAAAAATAAATAAGTAAAATCTTTAAAAAACGACAAAGGAAAATATTTCAATTAAAGATCATTTGACAACCAAAACAAATGACAGACAGGAACGCTGGTGGGTGGTGGTCAGAGAAGGGGACACTTCAACTCAGCCCTGAAGGACGAGAGGGAACAGACCGTGGGAGAGCTCCTAAAGCAAGAAGTTCTGGGCTGCTCCCTCGGCCCAGAGACCAGACAGGGAGGACGTACAAGATGAGATCTGAAATGGAGCAGGAGCCAGACAAAGAAGGGCCTCCAGTTATAGGAGGCGGTTGGGTTTTATTCTGAGTCCAGTGGAGACCCCTAAGAGGAGTGGAGTGGCAGGTTCTGGTGTGTTTTTTTGTTTGCTTGTTTGTTTATTTGATTATTTGTTTTTAAAGATTTTATTTATGCCCTGGCTGGTGTGGCTCAGTGGATTGAGTGCTGGCCTGCAAACCAAAGGGTCACCAGTTTGATTCCCAGTCAGGGCACATGCCTGGGTTGCGGGCCAGGTCCCCAGCTGGGGGCACATAAGAGACAGCCACACGTTGATGTTTCTCTCCCTCTTTCTCCCTCCCTTCCCCTCTGTCTCAAAATAAATAAATAAAATCTTTAAATAAATAAATATTTTATTTATTTAATAAAAGGGAAGGGAGGGAGAAAGAGGGAGAGAAGCATTGACATGTGAGAGAAACATAGAGTGGTTGCCTCTCACAAGCGCCCCGACCGGGGACCACCCTGACTTGGTAACTTATTAAATGATAGGCTGGTGAGGGAAGGGAAAGTGCACAAAGCGGGTAAAAATGGCTCCAAGGTTTCACAGCCAGTAAAGGAAAGCCCACTTATCCCTGATTTCCTTATTCTGTGAATGGCACTACCATTCTCCCAGAGAAGAAGAGGATACCGTCTGAGAAGACACAACAGACTTGGTGTTGTCTCTGTCCCCACACTACCCATGCGACGGCCTCCCTCTGGATGCGAGGCGGTAGCAGCTGCCTTCAGCAAGGCCGGGGCCTGGGCCTCCTCTGCTCAGCAGGGGCTGTGGCTCCCGAGGAAGCTGGTTAACTGCAGTCTGAGATTACCTCCTCCCATTTCTAGATCATAGCCACAGCTGCTCCTGCTTCTTGTCTCAAGGGAAAAGTGAAGAAATAAAATGGAGTCACTACGGTCAAGCTGCTAAATGATTAAAATAAAGTAGGCCGAGACATGAGGAAACGATTCTATTCTTGCCCTAACTAGCCTGAGAACTTAAACTTCTGAACTTTCTAGTCCAAGTCAATGCCTGGATATACATCAGATCCTCAGATGACCATCTGAATGACCTCAGGAAGAAACTGTTCCATTGTTTTGACCACCAGACATCTGAAGATTAGCATCTTGGACCAATTGACAGGCTAAGAATGCAGTACCCTAAGACCCTTTAATATTTATTTCTAGCGAAAGCCTCCTGACTCTTTCTGAGTGTGTCTGAAAGAACCCATCTCCTAATGGTGCATCGCGTCTGACTCTGACAACAATTTGTTGTTGTTATTCTTTTTTGTTTAATGGTACAACCCCTTGGTCTACATTCCTGGCATAGAAACAAAGAGCTGGTTAAAGATAATACGTTGTTCTAATGGAGCCCTGGAGATCAAAGCCAGAGGATGGGGTGGGCAGCTCTCTTACAAGAGCCTGGAAGCCCTTTTCCTGCCAGTACAGTTTCGATGCTCGCCTTTCCTCTGTGTGCTCCAATGATTCTTAGCTATAATAGAATCCTCTCGCTCTGTTTGCAGCCTGATGCCAAGGGAGAATTCATGCTTACTTATTAAACATTTGGAAAGAATAGAGTTGAGTAGGATGAAAATTAAGAATAGAATCAAATGAAAGGCTTAGTTGTTTTATTATGTGTACTACCACCCACATAGCCCAGGTCTGCTGATTGAGAGATAAGTGCGAAAGGGCTGGAGGGAAGAACCAGAGAAACAGATGAAAGGAAAGTTTTCTTTACTAAAGACTCTTCTGGTCCACAGCTCTTTGTCCTCCAGTGATTTGACCACATTTCAGGGCCACTATAGCATAATAGGAGTACAGGAGAAATGCAAACCTTTCATTAACTCACTCAACATTTTGAGCACCTACTGTGTGCTGGACATTGTGTAGGGAAGGCTCTGGAGAAATTAAGAAAAATTAATACACACTCCCTGTTCTTATGTAGTGGCAAGGATTAGGGATCAAGGTCTGGTACCAAGCACACAGAAGATGGAACTGCAGCTACCATCTGGGGAAGTTGGGAAGGCTTCGGGGAGGAGGCGGTAACTCAGGTAATTCTGCAATGAGAGTAGGAGATAGCTAAGTATCAGAAACAGCACGTAGTAATGTACAGCACTGTAAAGAACATATTTTGTTCAAGGAGCATTAAGAAACTGAAGGTTTGTATAGTTTAGGCAATGGCAGCGGATGCGGCCCGAGAGGCAGGCTGGGAATGTACTATGAAGAATATTTGCTACCACACTAGGCATTTGGATTTTATCAGGTCATGGAGTTCTGCTGGGAGTCTTTTAAGTAAGAGAGCTGCTTGGTGAGATTTCAATTTTAAAATGATAGACTGGACTAACAGCTGGGAGATTAAGGATGAACAATGACAGGCAAGGGTACAGAGAGAAAGGGAGAACTGGCAGAAAGGAGGGAGAGGAGACAGTCAGGGGGAACTCAGAAACCCCTGGCTGGGCACCTGGGTGAGTGGTCGTGCTATTCACAGAGGCGAGGAGTACAACACAGGCAGCGGGCTTGGCCGGGGAGGGGGTGCTCCTTCATGTCACACCTGTTTAATGCGCCTGGTGCTCTCCAGGAAGACACCCAGGAAGCAGTTGACCATACAACTCCACAGAGCAGGAGGTAGGGACTTTTAGCATTGTCAGGGACAAACCTACTAATGGAGATGCACCCACAGGTGGAGAATCAGATGGATGCTACCAGGCAGTACAGGAGTTAAGTGTGAAATTGTGAGCTACAAACTAGAAAGTACTTAGAAGAGTGGGTGACCCAAGAGGTGGGAGCATAATAGATAGAGAAGCTTTAAGGAGCAGGTATATCCTCCAAGAACACATGACTCCTCCACACTAGACAAACATCAGTGGGGAAGGCAAAAAAAATCCCTCAGGTGGAAGGCAGTTGAAATTCCTGCCTTTGTCTTCGTTTGGCTCTGTTCACTGCCTCTTAGCCTCATCTCTACTCCAAATCTAACCCTTCAAGCCACAGGGGAGTCAACACCATGCGGACACATTAGTTCTCTCCTAGACAGCTCAGTTGCTGCAATCTGGGAAGGAAAAGCAATTCATTTTCTTTGTTACAAGATTTATGTTTTCACCATTATGAAATGAAAGATATAATAAAAGAGCTCTGTTTGGTGTAGCTTAGTGGATTGAGCATGGGCCTGCAAACCAAAGGCTTACTGGTTCGATTCCCAGTCAGGGCATGTGCCTGGGTTGTGGGCCTGGTCCCCAGTGTGGGGCACATGAGAGGCAACCACACATTGATATTTCTCTCCCTCTCTATCTCCTTCCCCTCCCCTCTCTCTAAAAAATAAATAAAATATTTTAAAAAAAGAAAGATATAATAAAAGAAAATTTGAAAATAAAAAAAGGAGAGAATACCTATAGTTTCAGAAATCACCAATAACCTTATGGTGTATATCCTTCCAGTGTTCTTCTGTATACATTGGGGTTTTGCTTATTGTTACTTTTGTTTTACAAATGCACATAACAGTTCATTTAAAATGATATTATAAGCTATGTTTCTGTGTTTTTTTACTAGTGAAAATATATTAGATTTTTTTTTTGGTATTTTTTTCATTGCCATTTATCCCTCTATACCATCTTCCACCTCCATCCACCCCTCCTGCCCACAATATAAGCTATGTTATTATGCACGTTTCATAACATCACTTATAAGGCTGCATAAATTGCTTTGATTGGAAACAATAATTTATTTGAATAGGTTATAACATGTTCTGGTAAAAAATTCCAAACACAAAAAGGGTGTACATGAAAAATAAGCCTCTCCCATCCTTATCTCGCAGCCACCGGGCTCACTTCAAACAGAAAACCGGTCCAGTCCGGTGTGTGTTCTTCCTTCCCCCCAATGGCAGCATATTATACACAGTGTCTGGACTTTTCTTTTTCTCACTTACCAGTGTATCTCGGAGCCTGTTCCAGATTGCCAAATTAAAGTTGCCTTGTTTTATTTATTGGAAAAGCAGTTTCTTTGGTGGCTCTCCCAGGAACAGCTGGGTCCTCCCTTGAGCCAAGGTGACAAGAAGTAAGTGTCCTGCCTGCCAGATCTTCCCATGTGAGCCAAGAATGTGAAGTCTGAGATTTCCGGCCCACAGGATAGGAATACTCTCAGAGGCCCAGGAGGCAGGAATGTCTCTTGTTCATAAATGGAAGCAGCAAGTACAGAGAAAACAAGACTGGAAGAGTGAACTTTGATCTAGAAATAAGGTTGTTTTCTATCTCTCATTCACTGACGTGTGCAAGTCCACTTACTCCAGGAAACCTCCCAAACCTCCCCAGCCTTCAGTCTCTCCAATACCCCCTATGCAGATGGGTTCAGTGGCCCTGAATAAGTGAAGGGATATTCTTGGTATCCATATGGGGGCTGCTGAGGTAATGTATCTTGTGTCCTTTCTCTCAGTCCTTTACCGTCATTCTAATACAGGTCCTTGTCATCTGTGATCTGAACTCTGACAAAAGGTTTCCAATTGGTGTTCCTCCTTCTGCTCCAGCCCTCTGTATTGATCAGGAGTGTGTTCAGCTGTAACAGGGATCCCAACACAAAGTCTGGGCGTGGCTGACTGGCATTTGCATAGCTGCTCAAGGGTGTCATCTGAAAACCAAGCTCCTTCTATCTGCCCATGCTATATCCTTGACATGAAACCTTCCTCCTCATGGTTGCAGGGTGGCTACTGTATCTCCAGGTATTGTATCTTCCTCTCAGATAGGAAAAAGAAGAAAGAGTGTAAGGCAAAGTGACATATATTTTTATCAGCTAAACAATAGTTTTCCCTGAGACTATTAGACGTCCACTCAGTAGACTTCCAAATTATATCTCATTAGCCACTTATATTGTCACATGACCACTCCTTGTGCCAAGGGAACCAGTCAATTTGCATTTTTGGCTGAACACATCAATGCCTTGAACAAAAAATCAGGGTTTTGTTAGTAAAGAATTAATAACTAGAAACATCTGTTGCATCTCCTTCAACATAGCCCCTGCTCCAAACCCTGCAGATGTTTTCTACTGCTCTAAAAGAAAATCTAAAATCCTTACAGTGGGAGCTTCCAGTAGCAGGGTCTAGGGAAGGGGTGGCAGGCACCGTGTTCAGCCACAAAGGTGATAAGAAGCCCCTGAAGCAGCCCAAGAAGCAAGCCAAGGAGATGGACAAGATAGGGCATCAAGCAGAAGCAAGAAGAGGAGCAGAAGAAACTCGAGGAGCTAAAAGTGAGGCTGAGGGCCGCCCCCCCCCCCCCCCCCCCCCCCCCCCCCCCCCCCCGCTACAGGTGAAATTAAGCAATCTGGCAAAATGTGAGCTGTTCTTGTGCCTGGGGCACTGGTGATCCTTCATTCCATTCCTGTTTTGACATCTGGATTCCCTGTCGTAACATCTCTTGCCACCTGTAGCTAGAATGAAGTGTTGTCTGGCAGCCTGTTGTACATTCAAAAATAAACTTTTGTAAATCGTCATCATCATCATCAACATCATCATGCAGTGGCTCATCTCTTTAGCTCTTCGCACCGCCATTTCAACCTCAGCTGTGAGGTCAGAGTAAACCCAGCCCAGAATCCTGCCAAAGCGCATTCTTCAGTCCTTGTTCCATCCAGAATTCTGTACCAGCTGGAATTAAACCAACTCGTTTGAAATGGCAAAATAAAAGAAAATAAAACCCTTAAAGTTGCTGTTAGGGATGGAATTGTGTCCCCCCGCCAATTCATTGTTGAAACCCCAAGCCCTGTTAGAAGAGGCAAAAATTGATTTGAATCAGGCAGTATCCAATCAAGCAACTAGAAAGAATCTCTGAAAAGCTGTGCAAAATGAAAGATTTTTTTTACAGGCAGAAGGGTGAAAGAACAAGGAAACCATTCTAGGCAAAAAAGATCGTTGGTTATTGGAAGGTCACTTTCCTGCAGGGGTGTCCAACCTGCAGCAAAACACAAAACCATAAATTTACTTAAAACCTTTTTTTTCCTCATAATTTTCATTTAGTGTTTGTGTATTTAATGTGTGGTCCAGACAACTCTTCTTCCAGTGTGGCCCAGAGACGACAAAAGGTTGGACACCCCTTCGAGGGCATCACAGGAGTCTATCTGCAAATAACCTAACTGGTGTTTATGAAGTAATTCCTAATTGACTGGTTTAAGATTCCTTTTCTGAGAGAGGTGAAACTAAGTGTTGGTTTAGTGACTTGGGACTCAGTGTAAATGTCCCCATTTTTGGCCTGTTGTCTTGTTTTTCAACATCCAAGTACTTCAGAATGTAACTATAATTGGAGATAGGGCCTTTAAAAGGGTAATTAAGTGAAAAGAACACCTTTAGGATGGGCCCTGACTCAAATCTGACTAGCAACCTCATAAGAAGATTGGATCAAGACCTGCGGAGAAGTACCAGAGATGCTTGGGCACAGAGGAAATGCCCATTAGCGAAAAGGAGACCACCTGCAAACCAAGGAGAGAGGCCCCAGGAAAAACTAAACCTGTTGACACCTCAATTTTGGTCTTTTAGCCTCCATTTCTCCATTGTGGGAAAATAAACTTCTGTTACTTAAGCCACCTAGTCTGTGCTATTTTGTTATGGTAGCCTGTGCTGTTGTGATTTATAATAAGTAGTACATATTTCGTCTTCTCCCTATTCCTGGCACTAAGCTCCTAACACCCTTGGGATTTTCAAAGTGCTGAGAGCAGAGCAAGGTGTCTTTTGTTATGTTAATGAGACTTTTGAAAAGCCCCTAGGTAACCTATGGGTGGGGGCTGGTTGTCAGGGGAACCAACCATGTGATTAAAGGTTTGGAAATCCCTGACCCACAACCTTCACTTCAGGGGAGAGGGGCTGGAGATTGAGTTCATTCACTGATGACCCCTGGCTTAATCAATCGCTCCTATGAATGAAGCCTCCATAAAAACTCAAAAGGACAGAGTTCAGAGAGCCTCCAGACTGGTGAACACCTAGAGATTCAGGGAGAGAGGTGAGCCTAGAGAGCAGGAAGCTCGGTGCCCCTTGCCACGCTGCCCTAAGCACCTCTTCCATCTGGCTAGTATTTCTAAGCTATATCCTTTATAACAAACCAGTGATCTAGTAAGGAAAATGTTTCTCTGATTCTGTGAGCCACTTTAGCAAATTAATCAAACCCAAGAAAGAGGTCATTGGAACCTCCAGCGTGCAGTTGGGTTGGTCAGAAGCACAGGTGACAATGCGGACTTGCATTGGTGTCTGAAGGTGCGGGCATCAGTCTATAGAGCTGAGCCCTTGACCTGTGGAATCTGACACTGTCTCTAGGTAGACAGTGACAGAACTGAGTTACTTGTTTGGCAGTGTGGGTAAAAAAACCCTTCACATAACCTAAAGCCCTAGTAAACTAATACAGTTGCTTAAAACAGCTCAGCGTGATCCAGATCCCCACTGATCCTGGGCTCCCTCTGCTGCCTTTCCCCCTTGCTCACTGCCTTCTAGACAGGCTGGCTTTCTCTAGTCACTAGAACAGGTGAGCCCAGTTTCAGGCTCTGGGCCTTTGCGTGCGTTGTTCCTTCTCCCTACAGCTCTGTTCCTCCCTTGCTTTTGAAATACCCAAATCTGTGTCCCACAGCTCACTGATCCCTTCCTCAGAGATGCCTCCCTGACCACTCCATAGAACAGAGTGGCTCCCTGATATTCCTGATCCCAGGCTTTGGTGTGTTTCTTCTATAGATCTTATGAAAGGTTAAGACATGTAATAATTTAGTTTCCTTTCGTCACCATGTTGTTGTCTTTTCCAGTAGAAGCCCTCAGGCTCCGTGAGTGTGGGAACGGATCTTGTTCATAGTTGTGTCTCTATACCTAGGACAATCCTATTCTTTCAATAAATAATTTCTGAAAGAACGGATCAAATGTATGTTGTCTGGTATTTTCTGTTGGTTAGATTCATTGTTTAACTATGTGTTGAATAAGAGGAGGAAGAGCAAACCTGGCCTTTCTGGACGGAAGGTGGGTACCATCACTGCTAACAGACACGCCCCTGGGGTTTGAGGCAGGTGACACTCTCCCCCTTCCTTTAAGTCACTTAATGACTTTTACTGACCTCATTGGCATGGAGCAAAGATGATCTTCCAAACAGTTTGCTTGTGAGTGGTTCTAATAACAGCTCAGTGAGAGAAGAGTTTGGAAGTAATTGTGTGACTTAAAATTGGTCAGAACTTCATTCGCTGCAGGGTATTTTCTTCTAACTCTGCTCCAAACTCCACCTAGATTGTTAAATAAAAATATCCAAATGTATTCAAACCCTTATGTGTTTCCTTTGTAACATCCAACAACATAAAACCAAAGCTATGTTATAAGTTTTGTAGATAGGAAGATTATTCCAACCACCACGTATCACAAAGGCTGAGCTACTCAACAAAGAACTAATAAATGGAAATTGGAATCCGCTCCAAGCCACTAGCACTCAGCCAGCAGTAAAAGGAGTATGTTATAATCTCCAACATCTAACATGAAACTGAGATTCAGAGCAGTGATTGCCCCGCCTCAGCTGGCCCTAAATATCTCCTAGTCTGAAAAATCCATGCCTGCCAGATTGCTAGAAAAATGCAATGTTATTTCAAAACAACTAAGTGTATGCAAAAACAGACCAATCAATCAAAATAAGGATATAATGAGTTAGTGAAGTTCTATTAATAAAATCTACGTCAAAAGGTATTTGTACTGTACCAAAGGTTTCTGAGCTTCTGAACATGTTTAAGAGAAGCAAAAATATTGTTTGCATTTTCTTGCTAAATAAATCTAATATGAACAGAGTTGGCTAATCACCTCAATAATTAGCTCAGGGCTTTACCTCTAAAAGAAATCCAAATATTAGCATTTCCATTTTTCTCATTTGATAACCATAGTTGTGCCTTATTTCAAAAGTCCCTGACTGGTGTGGCTCAGTGGACCGAGTACAAGCCTGCGAAGCGAAGGGTTGCCGACTTGATTCCTGGTCGGGGCACATGCCTGGGTTGCAGGCCAGGTGCTAAATGTTTCTCTCACATGTCAATCTTTCCCTCTCTCTAAAAGTAAATAAATAAAATATTTTTTTTAAAAAAAGGTCATTGTATTTCTGAAAGGTTGTGGGTGAACAACATTTTTGGAAATGGAATCACCTAATATCTAAAGATGCCAACTATGTCCTCAGGTGAGGATGAAAAAATAAAGAAAGATGCCAACTATTTTAGGTATCCTTGTATTGAATTTTGTTTGCAATGTTAATAAATATGTTTTAATGAAAATATTCACTTTCTAATTCTTCCATATTTACAAAGTAGATTTTAGAGGCTCAGATTAGTTTGTCTTAGAGAGTTTAAAAAGGATTACACACCATGACCAAGTAGGATTTATCTCAGGAATGCAAGACTGGCTTAACATCTAAAAGTCAATTAATGTAATGCATCGACCAATAGTATAAAGGTTAAACTCCACAGGATCATCTCAGTAGATGCAGAAAGTTCATTTGACAGAATTCGAGACCACTTTACGATAAAAAACACTTAACTAGGAATAGAAGGAATTTCCTCAATCTGACACAGGGCATCTACAAAAACTCACAGTAAACATTATATTTAATGGTGAAATACTGGGTGCTCCCCGGTAGGGGACACATGAGAAGCAACCACACATTGATGTTTCTCTCCTTCTCTTTCTCCTTCCTTTCCCCTCTCTCTAAAAATAAATAAATAAAATCTTAAAAAAAATAATATTTAGGACTAACTTTAACAAAAGAAGTGTAAAACTTGTACACTAAAAACTATAAAATATCATTTAAAGAAATTAAGGAAGACCTACAAAAATGGAAAGACATCCCATGTTCATTCACTGGGAAACTTAAAATTGTTAGGATAGAAATACTCCTCCAATTGATCTATAGATTCAACACAATGCCTATCCATATCACAGCTGAATTCTTTGCAGAAATTGGCAAGTTGTTCCCAAAACTGATGTGGAAATTCAAGAGCTCCAAGATAGACAAAATAATCTTGAAAAAGAACAAAGTTGGAGAACTCACATTTCTCCATTTCAGAAATCAACAGTAACCAAGACAGTGTGGTACTGGCATATAGACATATAGAACTAGGAATAGAACTGAGAGTCCAGAAATAAACCCTCATATTGACTGTGAGTTTATTTTCACTAGGGTATTAGACCATTCAATTGTAAAATTAAAATAGTCTTTTCAACAAATGGTGCTGGGACACCTAATATCCATATGTAAAATAAGAAAGTTAGACCCCCTATCTCACACCATATACAAAAAAATTAACTCAACATGGATCAAAGACCTAAATGTAAGAGCTAATACTCTAAAAATGTTCAAAGAAAACATAGGGGTGAGTCTTAGAGACCTTAGAATAGGCAGAGTTTTTTTTTTAATTTTTTCTTTTATGCCCAATTAACAACAACAAAAAATTAATAAATTGGACATCATCAAAACTTGAAACTTTAGCCTGGCTGGTGTGGCTCAATGGATTGAGGGCCGGCCTGCAAACCAAAATGTTGCTGGTTCAATTCCCAGTCAGGGCACATGCCTGGGTTGTGGGCCAGATTCCCCAATTCTCTCCCTCTCTTTCTCTCTCCCTTTCCCTCTGTCTAAAAATAAAGTTAAGAAAAAAATATAAATAAGTAAATAAAATATTTGAAACTTTAGTTCTTCAAAGGACATCAAGAAAATGAAGATAGGTCACAGAAGAGTAGAAAATATTTGTTAGTCACATATCTAATAAGAAATGTATCTAGAGTATAGAAAAAACCCTTACAACTCAAAAATAAAAAGACAACACAATTAAAAAAATAAAGGGGGTATCTAAATAGATATTTTCCAAGGAAGATATACAAGTAGTTAATAAACACATCAAAAGAAGCTTAACATAACTGGTCATCAGAGAAATGCAAATTGAAATGAGAAACAAATCTGTCTGGAAACAGCTGATGACACACTCTTATTTATAAATAGCATCCAAAAAACAAAAAACACACAATGAGGTATTATAGCACACCCAATATGATGGCTATAATAAAAATAGTAAATAAAAAGTGTGAGAATGTAGAGATATTAGGACCCTCATATATTACTGGTGGGAATGTAAAATAGTACAGCTGCTGTGGAAAATAGTTTGGAAATTCCTCAAAAAGTTAGACATAAAGTTACTATATGAAATTTTAAATTATTATTTATTTATTTACTAGAGAGATGGGAAGGGAGGAAGAGAGAAACATTAATGTAAGAGAGAAATATCTATTGGTTGCCTCTCGTATGTGCCCTGCCCTAGTACTGAACCCACACCCTGACTGGGAATCGAACCTGTGACCTTTCAGTTTGCTGTACGTTGCCCAGCAAACTGAGCCATGCCCACCAGGACTATTTTTTGATCTTGATAATAGTTAGACAATTTGTTCACTTTGTAAAAGTTAATCCCATTTACTCATTTAAGCACTTCCCTGCATATAGGAATTCATTTCAGAAAACTTTTTTAAAATTTGCATTTTTTAAAAAGTAGAACTCCAGATAATAGAGTAAGATATTTTTATTTTAAAACCTGTATTTTTAAGAAATGGAAAGTAATACAGCAAAATGTTAATAGGAGGTACGATTATAGGTGACTTATTTTCTTCTCTGCAACTTTCTCTTCAATAATCAGAAAAATGACTTAATTTTTTTAATTTTATTTTATTTTTGTTCAATTACAGTTATTTGCATCCTCTCCCCTCCCCTCTTCCCTTCCCCTGCAGCCCCCTCCCCCCCAGCCTCCCTCCTCCCCGTTAGTTCTGTCCATGTGTCCTCTACAGTGATTCCTGAAAACCCTTCTCCCCATTGTCCTCTCCCCACTCTCCCCTGTCTATTATTAGACTGTAGAAAAATGATTTAATTTTTTAATAATCAGGTTAAAAATCAAACTTGTATTGCTTTCTAAATTGTATATAATGGAAGGCATTATTCTAGCACAATGCCAACATAATGCTTGAGAACTATGGAGTGAACGATTACTCCTCTGTGTACTAGGCAAGCGCTCCTTTCAAAAAAGGAAGGGGTTCAGCTGACACTCTTAACTTGCAGAAATCTCCTGCTGGTTCCTAGCAATGACTACCTCCATTTCTAAGATCTCGCAAGCCACGGCTTGATGATTCTTCCCAAAATGTTGCCAGGGCCAGATCTAGAAGATAACTACTTCTCCCTTACTCTACTCTCCTTACCTGGAATTGAGGCTTCAAGTCACTTGGGCTGGCCAGGTGCTTTCCACACCCACCTTGCAGTTAGGATAGGATTTTCCTCTGGAGCCCCACTTCAACCGTGATGGCTCTGCTCCTTTTATAAGCATGGAAATCACATAAGAATTCTGCCAGCTAGTATATACCACCTATCTTATTAGGACTCTTAAAAAATTCTTTGTCATATCACCACCACCACCACCATCACCACCACCACAAGACAAAACAAAACGAAACAAAATAAGCCTCATTTATTTCCTTTGCATTTCTGGAAAAATGCTGGGAACTACCACTTGTAATTTAGAGAACCATACCACTCATTGGTCTTGCCCATGGTTTTGTACTGTCTTTAATTGGGTCCTTGTTCCTTTAAATATTAGCTGAGCCCTCAGAGAGTATCACAGCTGTCAGTTTCTTGATATGTCACAACTTTCACCCCCAACACAGCACTGCCTGCTGTCCCTCCCTCCCACATATGCCATTTCTGAGGAGCTCCCATGCCTCTTGAGCTTTGTTTGTTTATTGATTTTTCAGGATTCTGTCTAATCTTTCTCTAAGGTCTCCCTGTATGGTGGAAGGTGCTGGGGATAAAACCCAGACACATGTTTGACATAGGCTAGTTTTAAGTGATGAGCCCAATGGATGGAAATGGGGTCTAATAGGGACTGTAATGAATTCACCTGCTCTTTCCCTCGGTGTCATAAACCCCAAGCTGCCTCTGAGAGGCTGAGCCAAAGGTGCTGTTGCAGGTTGTCATTTAAAGTAATGTTTCAGTCAGATCACCTTCCCATCTACTTTTGTCACATGACTCTGGGGAACGAGCTAAGGGACTGGAAAATACACCTTTCCAAGTCCATTTGAAAGGCACCAGTTATATGGATTGTGCTCTGCCCTCCAGGCACCTTTCTGAGCTCACCTGCAGTGTGTGAAAGGAACCCAGGGGTTATCTGGACACAGTTTCAACTCCAACTCCTGCTGCAGGCCCCTTCCCCTGATCGAGTGTCAGGACGACATAGTGCCTCTGCAGCCCTGGGCTGTAGCCGAGTCAGAGAGCATGTGGCACAGAGCTGACATCTGCTACTGTGCTTCTAGGTTTGAGCTTGAGGAATCAATCTCAATCCCGTAAGGGTACTGGAAAACCCAGGGGCTTTGACCCTTGCTTGCAAAAGCCCTAACTGCTAAATACTAGGAGCTTCGCCATTTCCTCTTTATCTGCCTTCTTTCATACTGGCTCCACCCCTACTTAGTGGCAGGTGTCTGCACAGCGTCAGGCCTTCCCTTGTGTTTGGAACGTCCCAGAGCAGTGAGTCTGGTGGGGCTGAGAAGGGAGGGAGAGGGAAGAGAAAGTTCTTTAAAGGAAGC
>PVJI01014592.1:0-43698 GCA_004026765.1 Micronycteris hirsuta
TGTCTGGGTAGCTGAGGGAAGCAGTGTTCCCACAGCCTTGGAGGGGCCTGATAACCAGTGCTCTCACAGCCTTCAGACTGGATCCGATAAACTGTTCCCATAACATGAAGTGGGCTCGCATGCACAGAATTATGTTATGTTATGTAATGTTCTGGCAGTTTTCCGGCTTTGTTCCCTCTAGTACTTAAACAGGTAGGGACTCCCTGCTGGGGCGGTGATGATGAGAGACACGCAAAGGGACAGGTGCCACGATGGGTGCCACGCTGGGGAGCAGGGGCCATGACATGAGACATGCAGATAGACACGCAGCTTGCAGCGTGTGTGGCTCGCCCACCTGTGAATAAAGGCATGTCAGACATCCCAACGGCTTCGCACATTTTCTTCTGTCTCCTGGAGGTAAGAGTGGATCTGCTCATCCTTGATCGGTTGTAACACACCCGCCCTCCCTGTTCACTGGATCTTATTCCAAGTGACTTCGTGTTGTTTCTCTGGATGAAAAAAGTCCTTAAAGGGACATGTTTTGCTGATGTGGAAGAGGTGAAACAAAAAATGGCAGAAGCACTAAAAGGCATCAAAACTGATGAGTTCAAAAACTGTTTTGAGCAGTGGAAAAAACATCTTGATAGGTATATTGCATCAAATGTAGAGTGCTTTGAAGGTGACTGATGTTTAAACATGTAAGAATAAATACACAATTTTTGATAAATAAAATCCGGGGTTTTTTTGGGTTCCCCCTACCCCATATGTTTTCACTTCTCTGGGATATATATCTAGGAGGCAAATTGCTGGGTCATATGATATCTCTATGTTTTACTCGTTCAGAACCATCAAACTGGTTTCCATAGCAGCTGCACCACTTTGTATTACCATTAACAATGTATGAAGATTCCTATTTCTCTATATCCTCAGTCATACTTTGCTATTTTTCATTTTTATATAGCTATCCAAGTGGGTGCAGAACGGTATCTTATTGTGGCTATAATACTTTTAATATGCTGTAGAATATGGTTTGCTAGTATTTTCTTCAGGATTTTTGTATCTATATTCATAAAGGATATTGTCTGTAGTTTTCCTTTCTTGTAATATTTTGATGTCATGGTAATGCTAGCCTCAAGAATGAGTTAGGAGCCCTGGCTGAGTGGCTTAGTTTGTTGGAGCATCATCTCGTACACTAAGAGGTTGTGGGTTCAAACCCTGGTGGGGGCCCATACGGGAGGTGATCAATTGATGTTTCTCTCACATTGATGTTTTTCTCTCCCTCTCTCTCTCTAAAATCAATAATTAAAAAAACACATATCCTTGGATGAGGATTTTTTAAAAAACAATGTGTTAGAAAGTATTCCCTTCACTTCTATTTTTTGAAAAAGTTTGAGAAGGGTTGTTATTAATTATTTTGTAAATGTTTGATAGAATTCACCAGCATAGACATCTGGTCCTGGGCTTCTCTTTATTAGAAAGTATTTGATTACTGATTCAGTGTCTTTACTTGTTATAGCTCTGTTTAGATTTTCTATTTCTTCTTGAGTCAGTTCCAGTCATTTTTATGTTTCTTATTTAAAAAAAATGTTTGTTTGTTTATTTGTTTTTAAATAATATGAAATCTGCTTTCCATCTCTGATCCTGTCTTGGTTATTTATGTCTTCTCCCATTACTTCCTGAATAATTCCAGCTCAGGTGAAATAAGGTGATGTTCTGCCTCATTGTTTCAGCTCTTCTACTGTGAACAAACAACTTTTTACAGTCCATTTATTGTCATTTTTTTGTATTTGTGTGTATCTTGTTGATTTCTCTGTTTTAAAAAACAGTATTGATTTTTTTGTTGTTATTTCTACTGGTTCTTGTTCTTGGAGTCCTTGTGTGCTTGGTCATTTTTTTTAATGATTTTATTTATTTTATTTTAAGACAGAGGGGAAGGGAGTGAGAAAGGGAGGGAGAAAAACATTAATATGTGGTTGCCTCTCACACATCCCTAATGGGGACCTGGCCTGCAACCCATGCATGTGCCCTGACTGCGAATTGAACTGGCGACCCTTTGGTTGGCAGGCTGGTGCTCAATCCACTGAGCTACACCAGCCAGGGCTGCTTGGTCATTTTTGACTGTGTATTGCTCATGGTATTTACATTTTTTTGGTAAGAATGATTTGAGATCAAGGGTAAAGGCAACTTCCTCCACAAATGATATATATCTGTTTATGTCAGGTTCTTTGTTTATGGGGGCTCTAACAATATGGCACTGCCTTAAGTCTAGTTCAAGTCTTGAGGTTCTCTGAATGACCCATGGAATCAGACTTACGCTGCAGTCCCATGTAAGAACTGTCCCAATTCTGGTTCACCCTTTCCCTGAGGGGGTAGCACTTTGGGGTCCGAGCATATTGTGGGGAGGGTCTCCTGTTTGTGAGGGCTCTGGCCTTTGAGTTCTGTCTTGCTACTACTTATTCTGTGACTTTTCAAAATGAAAATTCAATATTTTGAGAACTGTCAAAAACCCCCAGTGAAAAAGTTGCTTTTGTTCTTATTCATCTCTTTGGTGAATATTTTCCCTTTAATTTTGGCTGGGTAATTCTGTACTGCCCTGTTGGGTCTTGTGTGCTTTTAAGATGGTAATTTTTATCCTTTATCAAGCTTTTCCAGTTGTTTTCAGTAGGAGGATTGTCCAAATAATTTAGCCCTCAATTATAAAATTGGGAAACTAGCATTTAATTCAATCCCATTTTATTTTCCATTTCTTCTGCTTGAGGTAGAAGCTATTCTTGTGTGTTCTTTCAGGCTCAGTTCTTCATCTCCTATGTGTAATTACTCAAACAGGAGAAGACATATTTCCACAAGAAGAAGCAGTAGTTATAAGGCAAAGGACAGTCCCCCTAGGGCAAAAAAAGAATCTGCAGAAACATAATGTGAACTCTTGTTCAACTATACCCAATGATTTTTTCAATGATTTATATTACCAAACAGAACTCAGTTCATCAGTCTAAAAACATCTTCATTTATGTTGCTTCACAGTTTCCTTCAAGAATGAAGCATCATTACTTGTTTTGCATATATGGAACAGAAGGGCCCATTCAAGGGTTCTCCCCAACCTTTTCCCCAAAAGAAATAGCTTGAATTAAAGATGAATTCACATTTCCACTTCCCAAGCTCTCTGCTTGTATATTTTCAGTAACAGCTTTCTCAACTTTAACCACCAATATTTTCAAAAAACTCCTAGGCCTCACAATTCACCCTAGACACCTTGTTAACTTTCCATCATAACAGACAAATTCCAACTTATCCTTCCTTCATCTTTCCCCTTCCCAACCTTGGATAGTTTAAATGGAACAAGAATTGATGACCTACAATGCTGCCTTTCATAAAAGCTGCCTGATGCTAAATAGGTGTTGCCAACACATTTGCTTATGAAAACAGGCACCTCTGTGGCAATACTTTATTCCAATGATGCCTTTTCCATTCTACTGATACATGCCAGAGATGCAATCATTTTGGTTGATAGCCCTTAGTACAATGGAGTCAAGTGTTCAACTTGACATCCTGTGGTCTTGTGTTTTAACTGGCTAAGAACCCTAAACTGAGGTGTTTTAACACATCAAAGAGACACTAAATCTCTTACAAATAAGGAAGAGGGTAGTACTTGAAAGGACTCTCTATTGGGTTTTAAATTTGAAAATCGGTGTTCACTGTACAGCAAGTTTTTATTTATTATTTCATAGAAGTACAAGGTATTTCAAAAAAGCATCTTGAAACACTGAAACTGAATTTCAGAACATTTTGGGTTTTTTCTTGTTAAATAATAGCAATTTATTTTTTTTATGTTTTATCTCATTTATTTTTTTATTTATTGTTCAGTTAAAGTTGTCTCGCCTTTTCCCCATTGCTCTACCCCTCTGAGCACAAAGAAGTTTGTATATTGGGTGTAGGAGAGGAAACGGAGTGAGAGTGTCTGTATATGGTAGAAAGTGCACTCGAAAGAAGGGTGAAGTGAGGAAGGCAGACAGCTCTTAGGCAGAGGAGAAGAATGGATACTTTGGTTAAAGCTTGCTACCTGCCTCCAACTATTGCTCCAAGTTTGCAGTGACAAGTAGTGGTTGAGGATATACTAGGTTATGATATAGTAACAAATAATTCCCAATGTTAGTGTCTTAATTCCACAAAGGTTTACTTGTCCCTCACAGTCAATGTAGGTCTAAGGGACTTCCTAGTACTACTGTACTTCCATGTGATAACTATACCATCCAGGCTGATGGGGGACTCACCGTTTAATTGCACGTCTTAAACATATGGTTGTTTCAAACCTGATTGATTTACATGGAAAGAAAGTTTGAGGATCTTGCACAAGCAATTAATATTGCATTCCAGAACAGATACATGGCACATTAGCCCACAACCCACTGGCCAAACTTGCCACATGGCCCTGCCCAACTTTGTGATGGATGGAGAAATGGAACTTTCTATGTGCTTGGACGAAGAGGAGAACCAGACATTAATGAGCATTAGGCGTCTCTACCACAGACACGCAGCCTGAGAATCTTTCCTTGACTTGCAAGTTATTGTGTCATAAAAAAATAAGTGAAAATGTAGGTTCTTAGCCACAGACTACAAGCCTGTCAGATGTAGGACTGTGGCACACTGTGGAGAGGAAGGAGCCATTCTTCATTAGAAAAATTTACTCCCACTGCTGAAAGGAGGACGTGTAGGATAACACTCCATCCTTTTGGGTTTTCACAAACTACCACAATAACATGTTGAAAGGAAAAAGTTTATTTTATGTGTCAACTTGGCTAGACTATGGTACCTAAACACAAGTCTACATGTTGCTATGAAGATATTTTTTAGATGTGATTAACATTTGCAATCGATTTACTTTAAGTAAAGGAGATTGCCCTTCATGATGTGAGCAGGCCTCATCCAAACAGTTTAAGGCCTTAAGAGCAAAGACTGAGGTTTCCAAAGAAGTAAATTCTGCCTCAAAACTGTAGCACTGATGTTCTGCCTGAGTTCCGAGCCTGCTAGTCTGCCCTACAGATTTCAGGCTCGAGTGCAACATCATTTCTTACCGAAATCTCTAATCTGTCATCTGGCCCACAAATTTCACATTTGTCAGCTCCCACCATTGTATAAACCAATTCCTTAAAACAAATCTCTTGTCCTGACCAGCACGGTTCAGTTGGTCAAGTGTCGTCCTGCAGAGAAAGGTCGCCAGTTTGATTCCCAATCGGGGTACATGCCTGGGTTGCTGGCCTGGTTCCAGGTTGGGATGCATGTGAGAGGCAACCAATTGATGTTTCTCTTGCATGTCAATGTTTGTCTCCCTCCTTTCTCCTCTCTCTAAAAATAAATAAAATCTATAAAAAAGAAATCTCTCTCTCTCTTCTCTCTCTCTCTCTCTCTCGGTTCTGTCTCTCTGGAAGACCCTGACTAATACAAACAGCATCTATTAAATTTTCATTTACATGAGGTACCAATAAAATTCTGTAAGTAATAACTGTGCTTTGAGGTATTAAACAAATTGGTAAATTATTCTTAGTCCATATAACTGACTATTATGGGGGTTGATTTTTAAAATCAAAATGCATTTTTGTTTTTCTTTTAGTAAGGCGCACATATTTTGTGTGATTCTATGGCCTAAGAATCTTTTCTCCATACTGTTTATCATGAATAAGTTTGTATGTGAAAGTGATTTTTGCCTTACGAATGTTTGTTCATTGCAAACAAATAACTTCATTTGAGGAGGAAAAAAAACTGCCTCAGGGGCAGTTCTGACATCACGCCCAGACTGAGAAATGTATATGCCTGAGAGCAGTGCTTGTCTTCTGTTCCTGTGCACATGGATCCCCGAGGAGCCTGTTAAGATGCAGATTTGCTTTCCGTATGTCTGGAGTGGGGCTGAAGATCCTTCATTTCTAACAATTTTCCAGGTGATGACCATGTTGCTGGTCCATGGACCACACTTTGTGTAGTAAGACTATGTGGTTTCAGCCCTGGCCAGTGTGGCTCAGTGGGTCGAGCATCATCCTGCAAACCAAAAGGTCACTGGTTGGGTTCCCAGTCAGGGCACATGCCTGGGCTGCATGTTGGGTCCCCAATTGGGGTGAGTGCAAGAGGCAACTGAGCAATGTTTCTCTCATCGATGTTTCTCTCCCTCTCTTTCTCCCTCCTTTCCCTCTCTCTACAATCAATAAAAGAAAAAAAAGTCACAAAAAGACTGTGCGGTTCCATAGTTCTATGACTGTGATTCTAATCACCACTCACGGTGATAACTGCAAGATCTCTATCTTCCACTGAGGTCTCTGCCATCTTTAACTCCCCCATTCCTCCCTAGCTTAGTAAATGGCACCATTCATTCCTTACGCCAGAGATCTGTCATCCATGACCTCTCTTCCTCTTATCTAATTGAAGACCAAATCCTATCAAGTCTACTTTCAAAACACCTGTCTAATTCATCATCTTTTCTCAGTCCCTACTATAAGATTTAATATCCTCTCTCAGTTCACCATCATCTCTTGCCTGGGCTACCAAACACTGCCCTTTCACTGGGCTCCGTTCTTTTAACTCTTGCCTTCCTTTATACCACAAGTGGCAAACACGAGGTCCATGGGCTGAATCTGGCCCTCCACCTTGTTTTATGTGACCTGGCACATTGTTTCTACCCAGCGGCAGCGCCGAGCTCCTATTTCACTGTTAAGGAGTAGTTATGTTTATACAGTCCTAAAGTTATATTCGGCCCTTTGAAGGCAACCACGGGGCTGAAGTGGCCCCCTGTGAAAATGAGTTTGACACCCCTGCTTTAATCCCTTCTCTATGCAACCAGTCCCATCTCTCTAAAATGCAAACCTGTTCCTGCCACTATCCTGCTTAAAACTCCTACTGCCATTAGGATAAAGTGCAAATTCTGACTCCATGGATTGTAAGGGTCTCCAATTCCTACCTATTCCTTGATTATTTCTATGGCTTTATATCCTGTCAGTCTCCCATTCCTCTATTGCACTCTAATATCTTGCTGTACAGTCCTTTAGCAGTTCCTGAATTGAGTGTTTTATCTCTGCTTTTGCACATTATATTCACTCTGCCTAGAACACTCTTTTTCCACTTCAGTCATCTGGCCAACTCCTATTCATCCTTGGGTTTCAGCTTAGATGTCACCAGAATCTCTCCTCAAGTCACCTAAGTTGTGCTGACATCCCCTCCTCTGTCCTCCCACAGGTCTCTGTATCCTCCTGTCACAGTTGTCTTTCTCATTAGGATGCGAGCACCATAAGAGCAGGGACCATGTCTGCCTTGTCTGGTGTCCAGCACACAGCTTAGAATGAATGGGTACTCATAAACATTTGTGAGTGAATGACTAAGTAAAGGAATGAGGCAATGTCAGACATTCTTTACCTCCTGGTGTCGGAATTCTACTGGTGCTTCAGCCTCCAATGAATTTGCAAGTTTTCCTGAGAAGGAACCCCACCGATCTTGTTTGATTTGCCCCAGACAGGCAATGAATCTTCGGCTACACTTTGGGCCAAGCAGTCAAGTTCAGGAATTGAGGACGGGGCAACAGAGTGGTGGCAGTGCTTGTGTTCCTGGTGGGTTCGTAGTATGGCCTATGTGGTTGAAGGCTGTTGTTTTTCATACTTGTAAATTACAACTTTTCTTAATATCACATCTGTCTCTCTCAAGTAGAAGGTCAAGTCCATGTGGACTGGTGCCAAATTTTCTACCACTTTTGAAGGCCTCCATCTTTGCTGGCCCAATGCTTAACACATGATAAGCAGCAGCCTCAGAAGCTGATTGAAAGCTTGTGTGCAGGGAGATTGAATGTTTTATTCAGCTCCCCTTGCCAGAAGTAGCAGAGTTTGGCTGAGCGTTGGTTGCTGATACTTTTGAGTCTCACTGGGAAAGATAACCAGACTGGAGAGAAGTGCACCCTTGCCTTTGTTTTGTAGAGGTGTGGGCTGTCCTCCTGAGCAAAGGCGTTGCCATGTGCTATTATTGGGTTATTGTTACAACAACTTTACTGTGGGAATAAAGTCTTCCCAGGGCTTTATTATTCATTTTAATGTGGAAACCAGCCACTTTTAAACAGAAAAAGGAGCACTTTACATCTGGGGGAAGAGATTACACTTGTCCTACCTTTGTGACTTTCCTATTCTGCATAGTTAATGACACAGTTTTGATTTCACTGTGCTATTCAGTCTTCTCGTTGAATTTCACTAACCATGGACTCTTTAAAACTCACCCCAGAGAACCTGTGGATTAATTTATATGTTGTGTCCTGGAAACACTGAGCTAGACAACATACAGTGAAAGTTGAAAGGTATATGATGAGTTATCCTAAGGTTCAACACAATGGTTGCAGAAATCTTTAGTAAATGAGCTATAAATAAACATTTAGATGTGTTAAAGAAATTCTAAGCTAGACTTTTTTGTACATTAGAAAAATCATGTACTGTGAATAAGTAACCCATACTTGATCTAGTTTAATAATTTGCATTTTTCATATTGAATTTTCCTAAGATCAGGCACAATAATACTGAGAAACCACCTACCCGTGCCATATTTTTGTAAGCCTCAATCCACTCTCCAATATTATATAGTTGTAAACCAGTGTTGTAGACATTATCACTATTGCCCAAGTTTTTCTGGTTGTCTGTAAGCACATGATAACAACATTTCATTTCCTGGCCTCTGTGGGGTTGGGTGTGGCCATGTGAGTTGTGAGTAGTTGCTACGGTACTGAATGTTTTTGTCTCCTCAGAATTCAAATGTTGAAACCCCAATATCCATTGTGATGGTATGTGGAGATGGGGCCTTTGGGAGGTAATTAGGTCATGAAGGTGGAGCTCTCATGAATGGGATTGGTGCCCTTATAAGAAGAGACATGAAAAGATAAGAAAAGGTAAAGAATAACAGAAGAAGGAGAAGGAGAGGAAGAGACACAAGAGAAATGCTCTCTCTCTGACATGTGAGAACACAAGAAGGTGGCCACCTGCAAACCAGGAAGAAGGCTGTCACCAGGAATCAAATCAGCTGGCACTTTGATCTGGGACTTCCCAGACTACAGAACTGTGAGAAATTAATGTCTGTTAAGCCACACAGTCTACAGCATTTTGTTTTAGCAGTCCGAGCTAAGACAGTGGTAACGATATATCACTTCTAGACTAGAACACTTAGTTACCAATGGTCGACTCTCTGGAGCTCTTTTCTCATCAGGCTGGGTCAGTGAGTAATCATGAGCAGAGACTCCTGCCAACTCATGACAGATATGAAGCATGAGTGAGAAATCTGTATATGTTGTTTGAAGCCACCGAGATGTGAGGGCTGTTACCCCAGCAGATCCTATCCTATCTTGATTGTGTGTGGCATGGACCAGGTGTAGCATGGGCCTTGCTTCCATACAGAGGAACAGTCAGGGATGTTCATCTTAAAGTCTGTCATGTTAGAGCAGCCATCTGTCCATCTGTAGTTCCCTACTAAAGCTATTTGGTGGCTTCACCTAATAATCTACCTGGGAAGGACTGGTACCTGTTCAGTCCTATAACAACTGACGTGCTGAAAAGGTCATCTGTAAATTAGTACCATTCCCTTCCAGAAAGCCTCCAATCCTGTCTCTTTCAGGCCAAAGGCACACTGAATTACCATGCAGATTGTAGGAAACAAAATTCAAGGGCTCTCAGAGTCCCTCAGTGACTATTCTGCTAACAGACCCTGTGTCTTTGATCAAGGGGTGACCACCTGACCCAAAGTGGGCTAATCAAAATCCTTTCCCCAAATTTTTCATATTAATATAGGACACAAGCTATAAAGAAAGTTCAGATCTGCTTAAAGCCTTCCCTGATTTGGTTAGAAAATCTGACAGCGGAAGGTAGAGAAGTGAATGTTCCAAGAGAAGCAGCAATGAGCAATAGAGGAATAGAGATCTACAGATAGTGGGGGAGAGTGACCTGAAATTGCATTTGCATGGCTTCGTCTGGTCGTAACCGAGGCCAGCTCCATGCCTGCCATTTATACCTTTTTGGTTCTTGAGACAAGAAATGTAATCCCCACCCCGCTGCTTATTCAAATCAAGCTAGTTTCACCACTTACAACTAAATGAGTGTTGATTACTGAAGTGGTTTCAGTATCTCAATGTGATTTTTGCTCAGCATTTCCCAATTCTTTTATATTGTGACACAAATGGAAAGTGCTAACATTTGTGTGGCACCTAGAAGTTACCGGAGGGGATTTGTGAGTGTCTATGTGGGACTTATTGACAACATTCATTACTTTTTTGTATCATATAATTATGATGAGAAAAATAAATATGAAATATTAAAGAAGACATTAAATATTCATGTCCAACTTATAAATAAAATATTTTCAAAAAGGTTCAATGAAAAACTTGAGCTAGCTTCATTCAATGTACTTTTTATATCAGGTGTTGTGTTTGAAATGATTACACACAATTTCCTATCAAAAGCTTAGTGATGACTCTGAATTCTTCATGGTCTCCACTGACAGAAAGTTGTGTTGCCACAAGTGGGTGACAAAGACAATTTAAACCTTGTTTTACAATCATGCCAAAGTTTACAACAGTTGAAATTATATTTAAAGTGTGTAATAACTGTTTATGTTCTGTTGTTGATATTTATTACGATGAAATATCTTGTGCTGACACAAATAGATTGCAAATCCAATTGAATTTTTCATGTCAAGCACAGTCTTTCAAAATGATGCTGATGGAACAATTTGCAGAACATGCATGCAGTCACCATGTGGCTAACTTGGATGCAACTAAAAAGGCGTAGTGAACAGATGCTAAGTATGTGACATGTGAAGAGAGGGATTTGAGTTTGGTACCTGGAGTCCCCCCCACACTCCCCCGCAGCGGTTCCCCTCCTTATGCTCTCTGCCAGCCTCCTTCGGCACCTCCTTGGGTATGGTGAGCATGGAGCAGTGGAGCAGCAAGGGACCTGAAGTACCCTTTGTGCTGGCTGCTCACGAAGACTATAGGGCAAAATTCCAGATTCTGTACTACAGGGTCTGTGTTCTGAAAGAAAAATCCATCTAGGCTGCTAGCAGCTGGTGGCGAGTGGCCTGGGGGCTCTGGCTCCCCCAAGCTCTGCCTGACTGCCTCAAACACCGAGAAGATGAATAATTCTTGTCCAGTTCTAATCCACTGGCGGCACCCCAGTGTGTCAAGGCTCATTAGTTGAGCAGCTCTGCTTTATCTATTAAATCTTTCACTAGAATCACACAGGGGATGGGAGGAAATCTCACCATTTTAGGCCTTCAGAAGAGAGGAATCCCACTGGCCCTCACACACTCTCTCAAGCTCTGTCTCTCTAAACTTCTCCCAGTATCTGTTCTGTGGTCCCTCCAGCATTGTCACTGTCTTTCTTGGGAAACTACCCTCATGTCCTCAACAATAGAAAAGAATTCCAGAGTGTTTTGGTTCTTTCATTTGGATACAGATGGAGACTTGCTGCCACCCAGGCTTGACAACCTTTGAGGCCGAGGCCTGTGGGTGGCATGACTCAGGAGTGTTAGACTCGGCCATGGGAAGGTCACACTACCTGGAGAAGAAGCTTTTGTGCCAGTGTAGCGTGAATTGCTGTGACGCCAGGGATGGCGTTGGAGTGCTGGACTCCTAGCAACGCTGTGCTGTGGTAACAGCGACAGCAGCTGAAGAAAACATTTCCTAGGTGGACGGAAAAGGCTTCCAGCTTTCTTTCCTCAAAGCAACAGAAGCCAGTACTGAGCCTCTGAGATGAGTATGCAGCCCTGGGCTTCATCGAACTCCTGTGAGAGGGAGGGCCCTGGAGAGGGGAGAAGCATATTCTGATGATAGGTAAAATGAGGGGCTATGAATAATTTAATCAGAAAAGTAATAGAAATTTAATTATTTCACCTCAAGCTAAATAAGTGGTATTGTTTTACACTTTTCATTTGTTTTTCCCCCAAACATAATTGTCTTAAGTTATTACTGGCTCGAGCATAACTGTCCTTAAGAGAGAGGGGGTGACATGTTAGTGAAACAAAGCAGGCTGCCCCTCTGTTAATCTTGCCTGTTGTGGACTTCAGATCTCACTGCAAACCTCACTTTCTTCACGAAGCCAGTCCCTGCTCCATCAGCTTCTTTAGTCTTAGGTGCCCCCAGAAAAGCAGAACAAAACTTCTGAGTTTTTCTCATATTCGTTCATCCGTTCAAATTTATAGGATTTAATCTCCCACTCGATCACTCCGCTTACCGAAGTGCTCCCCCCCCCCCCCCCGTGGCTCTGGTCTGCCTGGGGAACATGAAGAAAAGAGCCGAGTACAAAGGAATGTTGGAACCAGAGTCAAGGTCCTGGGAGTTGCCTTCTTTTCTTCTCCCTGGAATTGTAAATATCATTTAGGTCATGAAACTGCTATCTGGGTTAGCCGCCAAGTCACTGCCTACCCTCAGCTGGGCTGCTATGTCAGCTCTCCAGTGTTGCTATTCATTGTTGGTTAACTCACGTTTCCTTCTCTGTGCTCCCCTGAATCATTTAAGCTTTTCCCCCACTTGCCGCCCTGCTTCCTTCTCTGACTTGCCCACTGTAACAAAAACTCAGTGACTTCCGGACCTATGTCTGCCTTGGGCTTCCAACACTTAGCATAGGGTCTGCCTGGCAAAGACGCAACATTCAATAAATATTTGTTGCACGAATGAACCAAATTCTGTTTGGTTTGGTGACCTGAGCAAATTTATTCCTGTCCCTAAGCCTCAGTCTCCCAATCTGTAAAACGAAGGCTGTGGACTGGATACTCTCAAGCTCCTTTTCAGTTCTGGCATGTTAGGGTTTACTTTCCTGAAATGTCACTGCCACTCCCGGTAACAGTCCTCACTGACGACTTCACCTTGCATGTTGGTAATACCAAAATTGTCCACAGTGAGCTCTTGCAATATATTCTGTACACTTCAAAATTATTTTCTGTAGCTGCCTCTTCTCTTTTTTATTACCTCTTGTTTCAAAGAAGAAAGATTTCTCCATCTATACAAAACTCACTCGTCTATTTGTACTCTCTACCCTCCCTGCTATTCTGCTCTGCAGTCTTACTTTCATCCATTCAGTCAACAAACGTTTGTTGAGCATCTACTATGTACCAGACACTATGCTGGACCTTGAGGATAGAACTATAAGCAAGTGTAATCCTTACCTTCAAAGAATTTATACTCTTCCTCTATCATATTTCCGCACATGTTCTCAAATCTTTACCTTTAGCCTGACTACTTTGCCAAAGCTTTAAATTCTAATAGTCCAGGTTTCTCCATATGAACGGTCCATCAACCCCTCATATCATATATAATCTATGCTAAACTAAACAACTCTCCTCCAAATTGTTTTTTTTTTCTCTAACATTTCATTTATTTATTTTTAGACAGAGGGGAAGGGAGGGAGAAAGAGAGGGAGAGGAATATCAATATGTGGTTGCCTCTCACACTCCCCCTACTGGAGACCTGGCCTGCAACCCAGGCATGGGCCCTGACAGGGAATTGAACTGGTGACCTTTCGGTTCCCAGGCCGGCGCTCAATCTGTTGAGCCACACCAGCCAGGGCTAGATGCTAACCTTCTTGTGCCCCCTTCCATCCTGTAAGCTTCTCCCTCCCTATGGTCTCTGAAGGCCTATTATTACCTTTTCAGGAATTTTGTGAGCCAGATGATGTCACGCTAGTAGCTTACAATAGGCCATGGTGGGAGAATTTATATGATGAAAATAAGTAAACATTATAAATCAGATGTTTTTGGTCCTGCAGAGCTGGGTGTTAAACATTTACCTGCACATCACTGACCAGGCCATTCTGGTAAATTCCCTTTTTACTCAAGTTAGCCAGAGTCAGGTTTTGCTACCTTCTCCCAGCTTCCCCAAGTAAAAGAATTACTAAAAAAGTGTACCTTGAAGAGAAAAGAGCCTGTTACTGCTGCTGCTTCTAAGTGCTAAATATGGCATGGGGCTGTTTTAAAGTCAATGACTCCACTGATACCAATAAAGTGCTTAATTTCCTTTTTTTAGTTGTCAAACAGCTTTGGGGGGCGATTCTAAGTGACAGGTCCCAGCACTGCAGGCTTCACAGAAAGCAGAACTGCCACAGCCTCTTCCTGAACCCCTCCAACCCAATATATCCCATGGTCTCATAACAAGACCGCAGCCTTCTCTCACTTTCCACCGAGATAAAGGACTGGATGACCTGCAGCTGACCTCTGGCACATTTCTCAGACTTAGTGGCTCACTGATTCTCACTGTCATTTCAAGTTTTCCCTTGGTTCAGGAATTCAGCTTTCCTATGGCATTAAAGAGACCCGAGTTATACACTTAACTGTGTCACTCACTCACTATGTCAACTTGGACGAGTCACATCTCTTGAGGTTGAGACCCGGAAGTTCACGCTGGGCTCCGGCATTCTCCAACCATTCATGTTGTTTGTCGGAGTGGCGGGGCTACCACCGATGCCCAGTCCCAATTTGCTTTAACGCTGTTTAAAACTTTAAACAAGTTTATGAATTAGATGATTTGTTTTAGCCAGATGAACTCACTCCTGTTCTAAAGGTTCAAATAACACAAAGTTACAAATAGTAAAATGTGAGAGTCTATTCCTTCCCCACTCCCCAATTTCTCTTCCTGGTGGTAGCTTCGGTGATTAGTTTCTGTGTTTCCATCCATTTCTTTCAAAATACATTTACACATATGCACAAATACATATACATGTATGCAGTTCACACACACACACACACTTAGGTAAATGGGATGATACTACACATATTGGTTTATTGCTTTCATGGGGTGAATCTGAACTAGAAAAAGACTGGAGATAAGGGACTCATCTCCAACTCCCTGCTCCCGTCTATATAGCTGCCTGCAGTTTTGCTATCTAATTTTTATTTCCCCTCCAAGTCCCAAACTCCCTTACCTACGCCACCCCAATACTAAGATAAGAACATTAGCCCTCCACATCTGAGGTTTGGGCATAAAAAGAAGCTGACTGCCAATGATGTTAGGTTGGAATTTCTGGTATCACAGGGTTTTGGTAAATCATTTACTAAACCCTGCTCCCACTGAGCACCCCTGTTTGTCTTCAGATTTTCACTATTACAGTCTTGCCAAAAAAAAAATGCCTGTAAATATATTTGTATGGATTTGTGTGGGTCCATAAGTTAAATTCCTTAAAGTGGAATTACTGAGTCAAAAAGAATACACATTGAAAAATTTGAGACATATTACCAATTGCACACTCAAAATTATTTTTATATACCACCAGTAGTATGTGAGTGCTCATTTCCCCACACATTATTGTCAATACTAGATATTCTCAGTCTTTTTAGTTTTTGCTAACTGATGAACCGAGATTATGGACCATAATCTCACTTTAATCAACACTTCACTAATGACTAGTGAGGTTGAACAGCTATTCATGATCATTGATCACCTATTTTTCATCTTTCATCTGAAGAATTGCCTGAAACATCAGTGAAATGGCAGAACAAGGAAATCCAAAAGCCTATTCCTCCACAAAAGCAATAAAGAAACTAGTAAAACTGTCAGAATAAACTTTTTCAGAACTCTGGAAACTAATAAAATGGTTACAGCAAACAGGAAATGCTTAATCAAGAAATGATACCGAGCCCTGACCGATGTGGCTCAGTTGGTTAGGTGTCGTCCTGCAAACCGAAAGGTCAGTGCACATGCCAGGGTTGTGGGTTTGATCCCTGGTCAGGGTGTGAGCAAGAGGCAACTGATCAGTGTTTCTCTTCCTCTCTTTCTCCCTCCCTTCCCCTCTCTATAAAAATAAAATAAGTAAAATCTTAAAAAAAAAACTATATGGGAACCTTGGTAAGTGAGCTATGTGGCATTTAAACTCACCCTGGTACCACTCTCCACCTGCAAACTTGGCAGTAGGCTTGAGGACAATAGCCCACATTCCTGGTACAAACACCTGAAACCAAGAGTCCTTATAAGTTTGATTAAATTTAGTTTAAATCCTAGCTCTAGAAATCAAAGCTCTTAATATATATACATATACCCTTCGCCCTGGCTGGTATGGCTCAGTGGATTGAGTGCTGGCCTGTGAACCCAAAGGTTGCCGGTTCGATTCTCAGTCAGAGCACATGCCTGGGTTGTAGGCCTGGTCCCCAATTGGGGGCGTGCAAGAGGCAACCGATCAATGTATCTCTTGCACATTGATGTTTCTCTCCTTCTCTTTCTACCTCCCTTCCTTTATCTCTAAAATAAATACATATAATCTTTAAAAATCATATACCCTAGAGACCTAGCCTTCCCACCACCCCCCCTCCATAATCAGCAACCCGGGAGACTGCAGAAGACAACAGCCCAGACCTGACTAACGGTCACAAGGTTGGGAGCTCTGACAGGATAAAGATAACACCTTGACCTAAGTTGTGTTTTAGTTCCTGAGCCCTAAAGTGGAAAGACCCTCTAAGCTACTTTCCCATGAAACCAGACAGAAGGACATTGGAACAGACCTCAGAAAGGATTAAGCTTTAATATGACACAGAAACTCTGGACACTGGCCTTTGTTTTGGCCTTGCTGAGGACATGCTTGGGCTTTTTCCGTGGCAGGATGGAGGGAAATGGGACATCGCTGCAGCCTTCTATTTCCACCTGAATAAATCTTGCCACACCAAAATCTCCCATGCATGGATTCATGAAATGCTTTTCTCCTAATCTCATGAAAGAGTCCCACCTCCACTGGCAACAGATGACAATCGTGAAGAGATCCCAAGAAGAAGATCGACTCACGGTAAGAAAACTGTTCAGAGATCTTTGCTTTACACATCTCTCCATCCTGGTCGCACGTGTTACTGGATCAGAGAGAGAAGAGCTTTGTTCCCTGGGATTATATCATCTCTGGCTTGGGAAGGACCAGGAGCTTTTTCAAAATTACCCATCAACTTCCCAGGCTTTCCTGGGTTTTGGAGGGGTCCACCCCCTGACCAATGGATCCCTTCCCCAGGCTAGACTAACGGCCTCTATGACCACCATTTGCCTCCTATTGCGCATGTGCTGCCCCCTTTATTGCTCTCTGCCCTCCCCCAGTGATCTGTGGGTCAGACCAGTGGTTTCTTGGGGAGTGTGTGAAGCTGTAACTTCCTTGTGATGCAAACAAGCTCATGTTCCCCAGCTGATTATGCTCAATAATGATTCCCTTTGCTTCTTTCCTCTACTCATTCTAGCTACCTATGCTAACAATAGCACCCCAATTTTATTTTGAGAAATTCTCTCTATATATACTAGACAAAGGGTGGCACCAATAGGAAATAAAGCACCCTATCCTCTCCTAGCTTAGAAGCAGTGATGTGGACCCAAGCCGAACTTATTAGAAGCTTCCTTTTAAATTTGACCCATGAATATAGTAATAAAAAAGACATTAAGCAGTTCTCACTCAACACCTGGAGTTAACTGGTTTCTGGCCTAGTTTCTTTCTTTCTTTTTTTCTAATTGAATTTATTGGGATGACATTGATTTGCAAAACCGTGCGGGTTTCAAGTGCACAACTTAGTAAACCATCATCTGCACGCTGCATTGTGTGCCGATCGCCCCGAACAAAGCCTCTTTCTGTCCTCATTCCCCACTCCCTTTGCCCGTCTCCACCCACACACCGCCTTCCTTTCCCTCTAGCCATCATCGCTGTTGTCTGTGTATTTGTATTATGTATACAGTATATGTTATTTTGCCACATCCCTTCACCTTCTTTCATCCAGTCCCCTAGCACCTCTCCCCTCTGACACCTGTCGGTCTGTTCCATGATTATATGCCGCTGGTTCTATTTCGTTCATTAGATTCCACATATAAATGAAATCATATGGTATTTGTCTTTCTCTGACTGGCATATTCCACTAGCATAATACTCTCCAGGTCCATCCATGCTGTCACAAGAAGTAAACTTTCCCTTTGTTTATAGCTGAATAGTAAGTATTCCATTGTGTAAATGTACCACAGCTTTTTTTATCCACTCATCTAATGATGGGCACTTGGGCTGTTTCTAGATCTTGCCTATTGTAAAGAATGCTGCATGGATGGAACTGGAGAGCATTATGCTAAGCGAAGTAAGCCAGGCGGTGAGAGACAGATACCATATGATCTCACCTTTAACTGGAACATAATCAACAAAAGAAAAAAGCAAGCAACATATACCAGAGACATTGAAATTAAGAACAATCTAACAATAGCCAGAGGAGAGGGGGAGGGGACTGTGGGGAGAAGGGTTTTCAGGATCTACTATAAAGGACACATGGACAGAACCAAAGGGGGAGGGTGGAAGCAGGGGAGGGAGGTGGGTTTGGATGGGGTGGGGAGAAGGGGAGGGGAGAAAATGCAGACAACTGTAATTGAAGAACAATAAAGTAATTTAAAAAAAGAATGCTGCAAAGAACATCATAGGGGTGTATATATTCTTTTGAATTACTGTTTCATGTTTCTTCAGATACATACCCAGAAGTGGGATCACTGGGTCAAAAGGAAGTTCCATTTTTCATTTTTTGAGGAAACTCCATACTGTTTTCCATAGTGGCTGCACCAGTCTGCATTCCTACCAACAATGTACTAGGGTTCCCTTTTCTCCACAACCTCACTAGCACTTGTTTTTTGACTTATTAATGATGGCCATTCTGACAGGTGTGAAGTGGTACCTCATTGTGGTTTTAATTTGCATCTCTCTGATGGCTAGTGATGTTGAGTTTTTCATATGTCTATTGGCCATCTGTATGTTCTTCTTGGAGAAATGTCTGTTCAGGTCCTTTGCCCATTTTTTAATTGTGTTGTTTATTTTCTTGGTGTTGAGTTGTGTAAGTTCTTTATATATTTTGGAAGTTAATACTTTATCAGATGTATCATTGAATATGTTCCCCCATGCAGTGGGTTGCCTGTTCATTGTGCTGATTTTTTTTTTGTGCTGTGCAGAAACTTTTTAGTTTGATATAGTCCCATTTGTTTATTTTTTCTTTTGTTTCCCTTGTCCAAGGAGATATGTTGGCCAAAAAAATTGGTATGAGAGATATCTGAGATTTTACTGCCTTTGTTTTCTTCCATGACTTTTATGGTTTCGTGATTTACATTTAAATCTCTTACCCACTTTGAGTTTATTCTTGTGTATGTTTAAGTTGGTGGTCCAGTTTCATTTTTTGGCACATATCTGTCCAATTTTCCCAACCCCATTTATTGAAGAAACTGTCTTCATTGTATGCTCTTAACTCCTTTCTCAATATTAATTGACCGTAAAAGTGTGGGTTTATTTCTGGGCTCTCTGCTCAGTTCCATTGATCTACAAGAATATGCCAGTACTGGGCTGTTTTGATTACAATAGCCTTGTAGTAGAATTTGATATCAAGTATCGTGATACTTCCAATACTTTTCTTTCTCCAGATTGCTGAGGCTATTTGGGGTTTGTTTGTTTGTTTTTTAGTTCCAGATAAATTTTTGAAATATTTGTTCCAGATCTGTGAAATACACCACTGGTATTTAAATAGGAATTGCATTGAATCTATAGATTGCTTTCGGTAGATGGACATTTTAATGATGATAATTATTCCTATACATGAACATGTTGTATATACTTCCACTTATTTGTATCCTCTTCAATTCTTTCTTCAGTATCTCATAATTTTCCAAGTACAGGTCTTTTACCTCCCTCATTAAATTTACTCCTAGGTACCACATATATATATTTTTTGTTGCAATACTAAATGGGATTGTTTTCTTAATTTCTCTTTCTGAGAGTACATTATTGTTGCATGAGAAGGTCATGGATTTCTGAATATTAATTTTGTATCCTGCTATTTTGCAGAATTCATTGATTAGATCTGGTGGCTTTTTGGTGGAGTCTTCAGGGTTTTATATGTACAATATCATGTCATCTGTGAATCTGCCCTAGTTTCTAAAGAGCTGGGTTCTGCAGCCTTTCTTAAACCTGTTTGCTCTCTTGTATTTTTTCAAATAAATTACTTTGTCCTAAATTAGCCAGAGTTGGATTTTATGATTCACAACCCAGAACCCCTGACTGAGAAAGGTGATTCAGTCAATCATTCAGCAAACATTTATTTCAGTAAGTATTTACTATTTTCAAGTACTGTACTAGTCTCTGGGGAGGCCTTCCATGTACTTAATAGGCTGATCTCTTTCCGTCAATAAGAGAAAACTGGAGGTTAACTCTATAAGCATTCATTATAAGTGCCAGGGAAGAAAGAGGCTCTAGAAAGTCTAGGAGTATAGTAACTATCATTGTATAGAGCTGAATAGAAACAGCCTTGACCGATGTGGCTCAGTTGGTTGGGCATCATCCTGCAAAGCAAAAAGGTCACTGGTTCAATTCCCAGTCGGAACATGTGCCTGGGTTGTGGGTTTGGTCCCTTGTCAGGTGTGGATGAGAGGCAACCATTTGATGTTTCTCTCCCTCTCTCCCTCCCTTCCCCTCTCTCTAAAAATAAACAATAAATAATAAATCTTTAGAGTTTAATAGAAACAATAAAAATATGAACATTGAGAAATAATTTTCTCTAATTGAAATAATTAATTCAGAGCTGTAATAATTCTCCACTTTGTAACAACTTTCTTTAGAGGTCATATACATTATACTCTGAAGCACGTTTGAGTAGATCCCTGTTGCTAACCACTCAGGAACACATTACATACTGTTGCATATAAGAAGCAGCTTCATCATAAAACAATGCCAATTATTTGAGGCATCTGTGCTTGTGATGTATTAATAGCTGTGGGGGAAAGTATACTCACTTGGTATTTCAGTCATTTAAAAGATAAAGGAGTAATTTTGAATGAAGGAGTGATTTGGGGGAGTTAAAGACTGATTCCTCCCTACTGCACCCCAGTTTGTCTGTATATTATTTTAAAGATCCTGGAATTCCATTAATAATGATTTTAGCAACTTTAGGGGCTTAGTAGTCAGCTCCAATATGACCTTTTCATTGGAACATTTAGACTCTCCTTTCAGGTTCCAGACAGAACTGGTGTAGATTCTTCGGCATAATTGATTTGGAGCTCAAATTTAAAAGCACGAATTTTTCTAGCAAAAGCATCGGAATTCATAGCTCACATACCTCCTGATCAGCAGTCAAATGTCTCTTTAAACTGGACTTTGGTTTTAACTGCCTGTGAAAGAACATGACTCTCCTGATCTTCCACCAAGTATTCATCTCACTGTAATTCTATTCACACTTGAAGAGCCTATCTTTCCAATTGGTCCTCACATGGGTGTGCCTGTCAAATTGGGTTACTCTCTTTCCAAAAATTCTCATTTAAAAATGCACTTGATGCCCTGGCCTGGTAGCTTAGTTGGTTAGAGCATTGTCCTGATACGCCAAGGTTGCGAGTTCGATCCCGGTCAGGGCAAATACAAGAATGAACCAATGAATACATCAGACAGTGGAAAAACAAGTCGATGTGTCTCTCTTTAAAAATCAATAAATGGCCCTGGCTGCTGTAGCTCAGTGGATTGAGCGCGGGCTGGGAACCAGAGGGTCCTGGTTTGATTCCCAATCAGGGCACATGCCTGGGTTGCAGGCCAGGTCCCCCGTGAGGGCCATGTGAGAAGCAACCACACATTGCTGTTTCTCTCCCTCTCTGTCTCCCTCCCTTCCCCTCTCTCTAAAAATAAATAAAATCTTTAAAAAAAATCAATAAATGAAAAAAAAATTTAAATGTACTTGGTGATGTGAAACTAATATTTATTCAAAATCTTTTAGGTGAATTTTGTGGTATTTAATTTCTTTGTGTTCAGGGAAAAAATTAAAATGATTAATTTTGAAAGCTGAAAGAAATTTTCTTTTTTTGTTTTGTTTTTTTAAAATATATTTTATTGATTATGCTATTACAGTTGTCCCAGTTTTTTCTCCCCTTTATTCCCCTCTGCCCTACACGCCCTTCCCACTAAAATTCCCCACCACCCTTAGTTCATGTCCATGGGTCATACATATAAATGCTTTGGCTTCTCCATTTCTCATACTATTCTTAACCTCCCCCTGTCTATTTTGTACCTACCATTTATGCCTATGTACCTGTTTCCCCATTCTCCCCCCTCCCCATCCCTTCTGATAACCCTCCACGTGATCTTTATTTCTGATTCTGTTCCTGTTCTAGTTATTTGCTTAGTTTGTTTTTGTTTTTAGGTTCAGTTTTTTTTCCTTCTTTCTTTTTCTTAGGTTCAGTTTTTTTTAACAATAATAAAAATTAGTATTTATTTGTATAATTTATTATATACCAATAATAAACATTATTATCTTAACCTTAATTTTGCTAACTAGAATAACAGGTTCAGTTGATAGTTGTGAGTTTGTTGTCATTTTACTGTTCATATTTTTGATCATCTTTTTTTTAGATAAGTCCCTTTAACATTTCACATAATAAGGGCTTGGTGATGATGAACTCCTTTCACTTGACCTTATCTGGGAAGCATTTTACCTGTCCTCCCATTCTAAATGATAGCTTTGCTGGCTAGAGTAATCTTGGATGTAGGTCCTTACCTTCATGACTTTGAATACTTTCCAGCCTGTTCTTGCCTGTAAGGTTTCTTTTGAGAAATCAGCTGATGGTCTTACGAGTACTCCTCTGTAGGTAACTATCTCCTTTCCTCTTGCTATTTTTCAGATTCTCTCCTTATCTTTAATCTTGGATAATGTAATTATGATGTGCCTTGGTATGTGCTTCCTTGGGTCCAACTTCTTTGAGACCCTCTGAGCTCCCTGGACTTCCTGGAAGTCTATTTCATTTGCCAAATTGGGGGAATTCTTCTTCATTATTTTTTCAAATAAATTTTCCATTTCTTGCTCTTCCTCTTGTCCTTCTGGCACCCCTATGATTTGGATGTTGGAACGTTTAAAGTTGTCCTGGAGTTTCCTAAGCCTCTCCTCATTTTTTTGAATTCTTGTTTTTTCATTCTGTTCTGGTTGAATGTTTACTTCTTCTTTCTGGTCCAAATCATTTATTTGAGTCCTGGTTTCCTTCCCTTCACTGTTGGTTCCCTGTACATTTTCCTTTATTTCACTTAGCATAGCCTTCATATTTTCCTCTAATTTGTGACCATATTCGACCAAGTCTGTGAGTATCCTGATTACCAGTGTTTTCAACTCTGCATCTGATAGGTTGTCTATCTATTCATTGCTTAGTTCTACTTTTTGAGCTTTGATCTGTTCTTTCATTTGGGCCATATTTTTTTTGTCTCTGCATGCCTGTTACATTCTAAGGGGCAAATACCTTACGTATTCGCCTGGGCGGGGTAACCCATGTCTCTGTGTTGTGTTTCTGTATGTTGGGGAGGGGTCCGAGAGGGTACAGTGCTGCTTGGTGGGCTCTTGACTGGCTTTCAGTCACTTCCCCAGCTACCCACAAGCAAATTGGGCCCTTCTGGTGCTGATTCTCAGGTGGATGGGTTTGTATACATTCTAGGAGCCTATGAGCCTCTCTGTCAAACTCTCCTATGAGGCTGGGAGTCTCTCCTGCTGCTGCAATTCCCACAGATTTTTACAGCCAGAGGTTTTGAGGCTTTATTTCCCTGTGCTGGAACCCTGGGTTGCGTGATCTGTCTTGGCCCCTAGTTGTTCTTCCCAGTTTATCTGCAAGCAAATGTGGGACTACCACCTTGCCGCACATCCTTTTCACCCTGGCTGCCTGTCTCCACCCCTCCTACCAGTCTGGATGAACGTTTCTTCTTTAACTTCTTGGTTATTGGACTTCCATACAGTTTGATTTTCTGGCAGTTCTGCTTGTTTTTTGTTTTTAAATTGTTGTTGTCCTTTTGGTTGTGTGAGGAGGATCAGTGTGTCTACCTATACCTCCACCTAGGCCAGAAGTCCCCTGTTTAATGAAATTTTCTAATGTCATCTACATCTATGGCATTTTAGCAAAATTCATAGTGTAAATTTCTTTTCTTTTTTTAAAAAGATTTTTATTTGTTGATTTTGGGAGGGGAGAGATTTGGTGTTCCACTTACTGATGCTTTCATTGGTGATTCTTGTATGTGACTTGATCGGGATTGAACCGTGAACCTTGGCATATTGAGCTGATGTTCTAACCAGCTGAACTACGCGGCCAAGGCTAAATTTCTTACTCATACAAATCTTTAACTCACAACTCACTATGAAAGGAAAAGAATAACCAAGGTGTCCTGCAGAGTCTCTGAAGTTAATTTTGTCAATATAATGTATTCTAAGTCACACCATTTCAAACATAACCTCTAAATTTGGTGAATATCTGTGTAGCTGTTTCCATGCCATGTAGAAACAGCTAAAACAGGATGTTGGTTACATATAGATAAGACATAGGTAATCTGTCCAGTCAGTGATGACCCTGTCCCTTTCTTCCTTGACTCCTGCTACTCATTAGTACCTCCACTAGGGGGCAGGCAGCAAAAGAGAAAGGAAATAAGAAGAAAGGCTGTGAGGTCTTCTGCAATACCATGAAGAACTCATAGTTACCTAAACCCATCTGTGAACACATCCCCCAGTGTCCCTGTTGGGTCTAACTTATTTGAATAAGGTATTATCTCAGATGGGGACACTGGGGCCAAATAATGGTTCAGTCCCTTTGGGCAGTTAAGAACTATTTATTGAGTATGTACTATATGCAAAGTACTATTGTAGACACTGGGAATACAGCAGTAAATGAGAAAGGCAAAAACATTAGCTTGTGGAACTAACATTACAGTGTTATATTTTCATAATTCTTGTAAGCCTCAGTTTCCTATCCATACCATGGGGGCAATAATACTAGAATTTCTGTGAGCACTTAAATGAGATGCTTAAGCATCTAATAAAATTTCTGGATTTGTTATAACTTATAATTTGTACATAGTTTTACATAATGTCTATAAAATTGTGTGTTCTAATTTACAGTTTCATGAACACTTTTCTATTAGTATTTCTAGTCAGTATTTTAATAGTTAGGAAACATTTCCTTGTGTCAATGTATCATAATACTCAGACCTTACTCTGTTCTATTATATACTTGCCTCATAGGAGTTTCCCAGTAAATATTTGTTGAAAGAATGCATGAATATCATAAATTTATATTTTGTGGATCTTTCCAATATTACAAATTAAGGGACAGAAATTTTTCCTTCTAGGTTCTTTGGTTGGTCTAATCAAATTGACCTAACAGCAGAAAAACACATACAATTATGTACTGTGGAGGGGGTTTCTATGGAGTGTAACTTTACAGAGTGAACTTATCATAAATTCCTAACTAGGCTGATCCTGGTGCGCTGTCACACCCCAGGTCTGTAACTTCTTTAGTGAAAGGTTTTAAGCCAATCTTGTTCTTTGTTCTTGGGCATCTAAGTTAACACACCTTTGAAATACCAGAAGCAATATTAACCCTTTAGAGAGTACATAATCTTGTTAACTATCCTGTAATCCAATCCCCACCTTGCTTTCTCCAATCTTCCTTAAATCTCCTCGTTAATTTCAAATGCATAAAAGAAGCTGAAAAACTTATTCTGCAGAGCATTTGAGATTTTGTTCCCTGATATATTGTTAGTTTGGCTCAAATAAACTCTTATAAAAAGTCTCTAAAGGTCTGGACACTTTTTATGTCAATAGTACCTATGGGAGCCCCATATAGATATGAGACCCTAAAGGCAGTCAGGTAATTGAAGTTCATATAACATCCTAGGCTAAGGAAAGGGGTATGGGTCTGAGAATACAAAGGGGAGTAAGGCCACTTACAGGAAGGGCAAAGGCAATGTTTGGAAAACAAAGGTTGCCCTGTAATGCAGGTAAGTAAGTGTCTTAGGTAAAAAGATATCTCTGGTAATAGCCCCCTTCTTGTTACAAACCCCCAATTGCATTGTAAATTTAGACACCTGATGGGGAGGTAAAAAACCTTTTCTGAATCTGCTGGGTTTTGATTGCTTTATCTCAAAATAACCCTTACACAAGAAAATCATATTTGGGGTTGCAAAATCTGCTCCCCTTCACAAAGAACATTCTTTTTATCTTTTGAATACACTTTCTGAGAAAAGTTCTAAAAGTAGGCTTATTGTATCAAAATGTATTACACAAGGTATGAATATTTTCATAATCCTGTAGGGGTTCAGAATGAGTCGTCACAAGAGGTGCCTCTAGTGCTTGTGGATTGTTTTGAGTTAAAGGCAACCAAGACACTGTGGGATTGAGAGAAACTTCTGCTCCCCCTTAACTACCCAGAAGAATGTGAATTAGGGGCCTTGCTCATAATAACAGATTATCAGAGAGAACGTTTTTTAAAAATCTATCTATAAGGAAGGGAAAACTACTAATTACTGGACATCTGCTCTTATTATCCTGCCATGACCTTCTCCTCTGAAGCCCCAAGATGCTCCTTAGCTCAGAATGTCATATACACCTCCTTTTTCCTTTCTGTCTCTGACCCTCTCATGTGTGTGTGTGTGGGGGGGGGGTCTCTCTCATGTATGTGAGGTTCCCATATATACATATGTAATTAAATTTGGTCATTTTCTCTTGCTAATTTGTCTCAAGTCTATCGCATTATTAGACCAGCTGAAAGAACCTTGAGGGAAAAGGAAAGTTTCTTCCTCCCCCACAATCTTCAATATATATTAGTATCACGTTGTCATGAATACTGGTACTAGTTTAAAATTAATGACTACCACATTGTGGTTTAATTTGTACTCTTTAATTATTCATATTGTTTAATTTCTTTCATATAGTTTCTTATTATTTGGATATCCCTGTTATAAAAATGATATGTTTGAGGGGCAGGACACTTTGGAGGGATGTCAGGGAAGGCCCTACCTTGTGGGATGCTAACTAAGGAGGGAAAACCTCAAAACTACCCCTTTAACACCAGGGCATGAGGAGCAGAAAGAACAGGAGCAAAATTTGTCAACCTCAAATATGCCTTTTTGGCATGAGGATTATTTTAAGCTGATTATCATTATTTTTTAATCTTCACCAGAGGACAGGCAAATCAATAAGATTTCTTAATCTTATTGATTTTAAAGAGTGGGGAAAGGAGGGAAAGAGAGAGGGAGAAAAACATCAGTGTGTGTGAGAGAGATACATTAATCATTTGCCTCTTGTACACACCCCAACCTGGGACTGAACTCACAGCCTAGGCATGTGCCCTGACTAGGAATCGACCCCACAACCTTCCAGTGTAAGGGACTACTCTCCAACCAACTGAACCAGACCAGCCAGAGCTAAGGTGATTATTTTTAAGAAACAGCAGACACAGGTGAAGCTCCGAAAATTGTGTGGAGTTACTCTTTTTTTTTTTTAAAGATTTTATTTATTTATTTTTAGAGAGAGGAGAAGGGAGGGAGGCAGAGAGGGAGAGAAACAGCAATGTATGGTTGCCTCTCACATGACCCTCATAGGGGACCCGGCCCGCAACCCAGGCATATGCCCTGACTGGGAATCGAACCGGGATCGTCTGGTTCCCAGCCCGCACTCAATCCACTGAGCTACACCAGCCAGGGCTGGAGTTACTCTTTTTTTTATTGTTGTACAAGTACAGTTGTCTCCACTTTCCCTCAACCACTCCCCCCAACCCCAGCCATCCCCACGTCCCACCCTCAATCCTACCCTCTTTGGTTTTGTCCGTGTGTCCTTTATACACGTTTATAAGAGACATTTACAGGTAGAAGGGAAATCTCCATTTGTAGGGTGTCTCCTTCTTTGTACCAGTATGCCTAAATCCCTAGAAATTTATCAGTTGAGAAGGCATGGACTTAAATCTGCATCATAACCATGCCATTGTTTATTGTGCTTTGCCTGATCTCCCATAACTTACTCCACCCACTTAACACTCTCCTCTCCCTGCCAAAAACCTTTCTCTTGCATTAGCAGGTGATATCTAAGGTGATGGCTTGGGTCATTTGGGGGAGTTTTCCTGGATATCTCCCTTGCATACAGGAAGTATACATGTTATTAAACTTCGTTTTCTTTTCTTAGTTTGTCTTTTTATTGAGGTGGGGGGTGTGTGTTTCAGCCAAGAACCTATAAAGGTAGAGAAAAAATTATTTTCCCTCCCCTACAAGAGAATGAGGTGACAAAAGGAAGAGCAACGTAGAAAATAAATTGGAAGGACATTGAAAAGTTATGTTACAAATTTGCTAAAGACTAACAGATGACAGATAAGACCTATCACCACAAAGGAGTACCTCTTTGCTGTCTCACGTCAGGGCTGGGTCTCTAGTGCAACGGGCACCTGCAGCATTGGAAGTGAAGTCCTAAAACTCTGCTGTCTTGGTCAGACTTGAGAAAGCTGATATAGCACTGGGCATAGAAATGTTGATGAATTATTATGAATCAGGGCCTGGTTGGTAATGTAATTTACATACCTGTGGTTTGGGGATATGCATACCATATCTCTACCTCTTTGGCCTCGAGAATAGAACTCACTGAGTGGTTGAAATTAAGCAATGAGCCTTTGATCTGAAATGGTTTGGTAAAATAACAATTGTATGGTTTTGAAAAATAACGTATTTTGAAATATTTTCAAACATACAGGCCCTGGCTGGTGTAGCTCAGTGGATTGAGCGCGGGCTGGGAACCAAAGGGTCCTGGTTTGATTCCCAGTCGGGGCACATGCCTGGGTTGCGGGCTAGGCCCCCAGTGGGGGCCATGTGAGGAGCAACCATACATTGCTTTTTCTCTCCCTCTCTGTCTCCCTCCCTTTCCCTCTCTCTAAAAATAAATAAATAAATAAATAATCTTAAAAAAAGATTCTAAAAAAAAAAAGACATACAGAAAAGTCACAAATGCAGTACAAAGAATCTCTATGTCCCTTTTGCCTAGTTTCCCAATTAGCATTTCACTGCATTCATGCTCCCTTGCTCTCTCTTTCTCCACTCTCCAGATCTTATTAAAATTGTGCTGCCCTGGCTGGTGTGGCTCAGTGGATTGCTCATCGGCCTGCAAACCAAAAGGTCACTGGTTCTATTCCTGGTCAGGGCACATGCCTGGGTTTGGGCCAGGTCCCCATTTGGGGCGTGCAAGAGGCAACTAATCAATGTTTCTCTCTCATATAGATGTTTCTCTCCCTCTCTTTCTCCCTCCCTTTCCCTGTCTCTAAAAATAAATTAAATCTTTCGAAAATAAAATAAAATAAAATTGTGCCAACTGTCTGTGGATAAAAAAAGGGGCCATATACTAAAACTGATGAGCTTGGGGGAGGCCTGCATGGCAGCCTTACACACTCAGAGACCAAAGTAACCACACACGATGGCGTGAACATAAAAATTCCTAACTAAAAGTGGTTCCGGGCATATAGTCATATCCTAAGTCAGTATCTTCCTTGACAAAGGTTAGCCTTTACCTGTTTATTGTCTTTCTGCATCTAAGATAACATACCCTTGTATTATCAGAATAATCTCCTTTTCCAGAACCCTCAGGGTACAACCTCCCAATATAGTAAAAGACCATAGAACTCCTCATTATTATCTTGTTGCCCACATACCATCTCTATGTGCTGTAAATGTTAACTGTCCTGTACCCTTCAATGTAAAAGAACTATGTGTCTCTCTGTTTCACTTTTTGTCCAATCCCAGAGGTTTCCTCTCTTTTCTTTCTCCTACTTCTCTAATCTATCACCAATGAATTTCATGCAACCTACCCCCCATGTCTCCTCCGTTGATTCTAATGCATAAAATAAGTTGCGAAACTACAATTCTCCAGAGCATTTTCTCAATCCATTGAGATTTTACTTCCCAGCAATTGTCATCAGTTTGGCTCAAATAAACTCTTGTAGACTTTTTCTTAGGCTGAATGTTTCTTTATCAACATGTTCCAACAATGTTTCTCTTTCCTTTCTGATCCAGGAACACATGTTGAATTTATTTGTCATATCTCTTCAGGCTCCTCCAATCTGAAAGAGTTCTGTTGTCTTTTCTGATCTTTCATGTCATCAAAGGTTTTAGAAACTACTGGTTTTACATTTTGTAGGATGACCCGCATATTTGCTCATGACTAGAGTCAGGCCCTGTCTTAATCAGAATACCCCAGAAATGACACTGGGCTCTTCTCAGTGAATCACATCAGAGGGCACATAATGACAAACTGTCCTGTCACTGGTAATGCTAACCTTGATGACTTTGTCATTTTGGTGTCTGCAGGTGTCTCTACCAAAAGACACCATTTTTTTTCTTTTTGTAATTAATTAGTATTTTGTGGGGAGATATTCCCAGATTGTGTCAACATCTATTTCTCATCAATCCTCCATTTACCACCCTTAGCCTCCTGAATCAACCACTACTATCATGGTGGCCAAATATTGATTTTCTATATCTATTACTCTTCTTACATTTATTAGTTAGCATGCTACTATAAAGAAGAGAAGGAATTATCCCCTGTTCTAGCTATCCATTGCTATGTATTCTCAAACTTAGTGGCTTAAAACAACAATCATTTATCCAGATCATGAATCTGTATCTGAGCAAGGTGATGCATCAACCAGGACTGGGGGCTCCCCTTCCAGAGTTACTCACTCGCATGACTGACAAGTTGGTGCTGGCTTTTAGCTGGGACCTCAGCTGGAGCTGTCAGTCAGAACCCTGCCTGAGGCCTCTTTATGTGATTGCTTGATTTCATCCCAGCATTGTGGCTAAGATTCAACAGCAAGCATCCCGAGAGAACAAGGTGGAAGTGCATGGCCTTTTTCTTATACAACTGCAGAATTCACATAGCTTCACGTTCATTGCACTCTGATGATGAGGCAATCACATGTATTCACCCAGGTTCAAGGGGAGGTGACATGGCCCTTACCACACAATGGGAAGATCATTAACATCACATTGTAAGAACAGCATGTAAGATAGAATATATTGTGGTGTGCATCTTTGTAAAATACAGTCTGCCCTATCTCCCATTTGCTTATGCATTTATTTGTTTATATCAATATGGACTCATGGTTATAATACATTACTACAATTACTTATTTTGATGCTAAAATTGTCCTAGATTTGACCATTGTGAGACTCTTTCATGATGCTATCTCTGTCCTTTTGACATGTTCTCATTTATTCTTTGAGTACTTCCTTAATGGTAGAGTGACACAGGTGACATAGAAATCATGATCTGGGCACTTGGTGTGCTCATTGCTAATGGGTTGTCATTGCTTCTAGGCCCTCTTACAAATGTGTGTGTGTGTGTGTGTGTACACATATATACACACATATATACATATATACACACACACATATATGTATATATACATATAAATTATATCTCCATCTCTCTGAGTATACATGTTTAAAAAGCATGGGCTCATACCAAAACCTCCAATTTCAATTCAGAATCTTGGGAATCAGTCTGATCTTCCTCTTTTCTATGTTTTCTGTTATCTTGTCCAACAGTGAGAATATTATCTTCAGTAAAATCCCCACTTATTTGCTCAATTAATGTAACAAGTCTTACAACCACACCAGTTTTTTATTCTACCTGCCACCTCCACACCCCGCCACCAGCACTCTGCATTCTCAGATATCAGCAAGCACATCAACAACGCACTTCCATGTGTCATCCTAAACTGCTTCAGCACCCCATATCTTCGTGTACCAACAAGCACACCTTCAATGTATCTCTGTGCAGCTCCTTTCTTACCCTCCCTTTACCATCCCATATCCTTGGGTACCAGTGGGCATGCTATTGACATCCTTCCATATGGCATCTCCTGTCTCCCTCCCTAGCATTCTGCCTCTTCAGGCACCAGTAGGAATACCATTGATGTGTCTCCATGTGGCAGCCTCTTCACTGCCACTGATTCCACCAAGCTCAACTTCTCCAACATGGAAAGGGAAGGTAAGCAATTTTAACATCAAAACTGGCCAATATGTGGGCAAGAGTCCTGTCTTTGAACATGCACACTATTTAAGATTTTATTTATTTATTTTTAGACAGAAGGGAAGGGAGGGAGAAAGAGAGGGAAAGGAACATCAACGTTTGGCTGCCTCTCATGTTGCCCCCAATGGGGACCTGGCCCACAACTCAGGCACGTGCCCCAACTGGAATCGAACCAGCCCACGCTCAATCCACTGAGCTACACCAGGCAGGGCAGCACACTATTTCTTTTTTTAATATTCTTTTAAAAATGCAAACTTGATCTTGTTGTTCCCCCACTTAAAACCTTTGAATGACTTTCCAGCCCTTAGACTAAAACCAAAGCCTCTAATATGGTCTACAAGACGCTTCCTAGTTTGACACCCTGCATACTGCTCCATATCATCTCTGTTTTATTTCTCTGGTTTCAGTCAGTTTCCCAAAGTAGAATTTTCTAATCTTCTGCTCAGAGTGTATAAACCTGGCTGTCAGTATTTTGGGAACTGAGCCAAGAAAAGGGACTGGCGGTCTCAATGTTCCAAATGTAGACTTTAACTTAATCCCCATTGTCAGCATGGCATCTCAGTGGGCCCTCAGCTGTACATGCTTTAACTGTCCCGTCTTTAGCAGGAATGGAGGAAGGGATCTGAGAACTAACTGCTCCTTATAAAAATGCTCAATCATCCTGATTTATACTCTATACCACTTTCAGAGCTACCTAGTAACTTCAATTTCTGAGCCTTTTGGGGTTTATAGTACAAACAGCTTCCTTAGATTTCAGATTCTTCTAGTCTGCTAAGTCAGGTACTACTCATTTATCCATTTTCTAGTTTCCATATTTTGTGGGGGGGGTGAGTGGGGGGGCTATATTGTCTATTGTAGTCTTGCCTTCTCTTTCTTTGATCCACGTGGTGTTTTGATCTTTTCATTCCTTTACTGTCTTTTTTGTAGTGTCTCAGGAAGGACTTACCATATTTTGCTGTGTATAATGTGCACTTCTTTGCCCAAATTTTTGAGGGAAACAATAAGGGTGCTCAATATACTTGGGTAGTACTAATTCTATATCTATATAAATGTTTTTAATTCTTTTATTTATGCTTATGTATTAAAAGTATAACTCTACAAAGCAATCACAATGTCTATATGCAAAATAATACCCTGGAATACAATAATTGGTTTTGTTTCTAAATATAAATAAATAAAAAATTGAATTAAAAAATTAAAGCAGAATATTTTTTTCCTGAAAGTTTGGGCCAAAAACATGGGTGAGCAGTATACATGGGAGTGCATCATACATGGTAAAATCCGGGAAGTGCATGTGTTAAATTTGCCAGATTTAAATAAGTGGAAGTGTTTTAAATAGCAAACATTCTACTTCCTTTTTTTCTATTTTTGTGGAAATAACAGGTTATTTATTTATTTATTTAAGTTTATTTTTCAATTACAATCTACATTCAGCATTAATTTATATTGCTTTCAGGTGTACAGCATAGTGGTTGGACAATCATACTTTACAAAGTGTTCCCCCTGATATTTCAAATGCCCACCTGGCACCGTACATAGTTATTACACTATTATTGACTATATTCCCTATGCTGTACTTTACAGTCCCATGAATATTTTGTAACTACCAATCTGTACATCTTAATCCCTTCACCTTTTTTATACACATTTTTTTCTAATTTTATTTAAAAATATACATTTCTGTGACACATGACCTATGTATTGCACTGTGTGCCCTCCTCCCAAAGTCAACTCATCTTCTGTTACCATATATTCAGCATCCTTTACTCTTTTTTTTATTTTTTATTTTTTTTTCCTTTACTTTTTTTTAAAATTATTTTATTGTTGTTCACCTACAGTTGTCTGCATTTACCCCCCAACCCCAACCCCAGGCAAACCCACCTCCCTCCCTTGCTTCCACCCTCCCCCTTGGTTTTGTCCATTTGTCCTTTATAGCAGTTCCTGAATACCCTTGTCCCCGTTATCCCCTTCCCCCTCCCCTCTGGTTACTGCCAGATTGTTCTAAATTTCAATGTCTCTGGTTATAATTTGTTTCTCTGGTTGTATTTTGCTTGCTTACCTCACAAGTATCTTGGCTGTGGCTGATCTGAGTTCCCCGGTAGCTGATCTGGCCTTGGTGCCTTCTCTCATGAGTCCTTATATAAAACCCCTTAACATTTCATATAGTAAAGGCTGCGTGATGATGTACTCCTTGAACTTGACCTTATCTGGGAAGCACTTTATCTGCCCTTCCATTCTAAATGACAGTTTTGCTGGATAGATGATTCTTGGTTGTAGGCCCTTGCTTTTCATGATTTGAAGTATTTCTCTCCAGCCCTTTCTTGCTTGGAAGGTCTCCTTTGAGAAATCCGCTGACAGTCTTATGGGTATTCCTTTGTAGGTAACTGTCTCCTTTTCTCTTGCTGCTTGTAAGATTCTTTCCTTATTCTTGATCTTGGGTAATGTTATTATGATGTGCCTTGGTGTGTTCTTCTTTGGGTCCCGCTTCTTTGGGGTTCTCTGAGCTTCTTGGACTTCCAGGAAGCCTATTTCCTTTGCCAGATTTGGGAAGTTCTCGTTCATTATCTGTTCAAAAATACGTTCAATTTCTTGGTGTTCCTCTTCTCCTTCTGGCAGCCCTATGATCCGGATGTTGGGTCGTCTACAAATGTCTCTGAGGTTCCTGAGTCCCTCCTCATTTTTTTGAATTCTTGTTTCTTCCTTCTGGTCCACCCCATTGGTTTGAGTCCCAGTTTCCTTTTTTTCCCTATTGGTTCCCTGTAAATCTCCCTCCATTATCTTTATCGTATTCTTCATTTGTTCAACTATTTGCGTCCACCTTTCTTCCAGTTTTGTGAGCATCCTGATTACCAGTGTTTTAAACTGGGCGTCTGTTAATTTGGCTATCTCTTCGTCCGTTAGTTGTAATTTGTTCTGATCTTTCATTTTGGCCATTTTTATTCTTTTTTATCTTGGCGCATCTGTCGGAGTCTTAGGTGTTTGTCGGTACCTGGCAACCTGGGTCGCTTTTTTGTGACGTTTCCTCTGGGGGCGGGGCCTGGGAGGGAGCAATGGCGTCTGCCATTCACCGCTGCTCCCTATCACCCTCTGCTCCCCAGTTCCCCACTGCCTTTTCCGCCAGTCTCGGCCCTGCTGGTTCCCACTGGCCTCTCCAGTTACGCTGCCGGCCTGCGAGGTTCACCCGTTGCGCGGGGTTGTGCTTTGGTTAGGCGCTCGCGGGGTGAGTCCCTCAGGGCAAACTGCCTCTCACTCCGCTCCTCCGCTCGGTTCTGCCCCACTTACCCGCCTGGATGTACGTCCTCCCCAACTTCCTGGGTGTCGGACTTCCCTTCAGTTCGATTCTGTCCGTTCTGGTTGTTTATTTTTCGCTATTGAGTTTGTTGTTTAAACTCTCTGGTTGTGAGCAGCTGCGCAGTGCGTCCACCTATGCCACCATCTTGGCGGAAGTCCCTTCACCTTTTATACCCGGTCCTCCAAACCCCTCTCCCCTCTGACAGCTGTCAGTCTCTTCCATGTATCTATGAGTCTGTTTCTATTTTGCTTGTTCATAGATTTTTATCTTTGGATTCCACATATCAGTGAAATTATATATTGTTTGTCTTTTTCTGTCTTATTTCACTTAGCATAATACACTCTAGGTCTATCCATGTTGTTGCAAATGGTAAGATTTTATTCTTTTTTACGGCTGAGTAATATTCCATTTATATATGAAATATTCCTCCACTTTATTATCCACTCGTCTATTGATGGGAACTTGGGTTGTTTCCATATTTTGACTATTGTAAATAACACAGCAATGAAAATAGGGGTGCATATATTCTTTCAGATTAGTGTTTTGGGTTTCTTCAGATGTACTCCCAGAAGTGGAATTGCTGGATCATAAGGCAGTTCCATTTTAAATTTTTTGAGGAACCTCCATACTGTTTTCCACAGTGGCTGCACCAATCTGCATTCTTACCAACAGTGCATGAGGGTTCCCTTTTTCCACATCCTTGCCAGCACTTGTTGCTTGTTGATTTATTAATGATAGCCATTCTGACTGGTATAAAGCGATATCTCATTGTGGTTTTAATTTGCATTTCTCTGATGATTAATGATGTTGAGTATGTTTTCATATGTCTATTGGCCATCTGTATGTTCTCTGTGGAGAAGTGTTTATTCATGTCCTCTGCCTACTTTCTAATTGGGTTGTTTGCTTTTCTGGTGTTGAATTGTATGACTACTTTATAACTTATAATTATTAACTACATATCAAATGTATCATTGGCAAATATGTTCTCTCATTTAGTAGGTTGTCTTTTCATTTTGTTGATGGTTTCCTTTGCTATGCAAAAAATTTTTAATATGACCTAGTCCCATTTGTTTATTTTTTATTTTGTTTCCCTTGCTTGAGGAGATATGTCGAAAAAAAATGTTCCCAAGAGAAGTGTTAGAGATTTTACTGCCTGTATTATTCTAGGAGTTTTATGGTTTCGAGTCTTACATATAAAGTCTTGAATCCCTTTAAAAATTGTGCCTGTTTCAAAAAGAAAAAGGACTGAGCAGAGGGCAATATAAGAGGACTAAATGGTAATGGAAAAAATACAATAAAGACTAAATAAAAACTAAAGTAAGTAGAATAAAAAAATAAAGTCTTTAATCCATTTTGAGTTTATTCTTGTATATGGTGTAAGAAGGTGATCTAGTTTCATTTTATTTTGCATGCTTTTGTCCAATTTTCCCAACATCATTTATTGAATTGACTCTATTTACCCCTTGTATGTTCTTGCTTCCTTTGTCATAGATTAATTGACCATATAAGTATAAGTTTATTTCTGGGCTCTCTATTTCATTCTTTTGGTCTATATATGTTTTTATGCCAGTACCATGCTGTTTTGATTACTATAGTCTTGTAGTATAGTTTGAGATCAAGTAGTATGATGCCTCCAACTTTGTTCTCCTTTTTAAAGATTGCTGTGGCTACTCAGGATGTTTTGTGGTTCCATACAAATTTTCGTATTATTTCTTCTAGTTCTATGAGAAACACCATTGGTATTTTTCTTTCTTTTTATTTACTTATTTATTTACTTTTAGAGAGAGGAGAAGGGAGAAAGAAACAAGAAACAGAGCAAGATGAACATCAGTGTGCGAGAAATACATCGATCAGTTGACTCTCTCACACCCCCAACTGGGGATCTGGGCCCCAACTGGGGACCTGGCCTGCAACCCAGGCTTATGTGTTGACTGGGAATCAAACTAATGACCTTTTTTGGTTCATAGGATGGCACTCAATCCACTGAGTCACACCAGGAGGGCACCATTGGTATTTTGATAGGGATTGTGTTGAATCTGTAGATTGCTTTGGGGAGTATGGACATTCTAATGATGTTAATTCTTCCTATCCATGAGCACAGTCTATGCTTCCATTTATTTGTATCTTATTTGATTTCTTTAATGTCTTATAATTTTCTGAGTACAGTTCTTTTACTTCCTTGGTTAAATATTTTATTGTATTATTTTTATGTAATTGTAAATGAAATTGTTTTCTTAGTTTCCTTTGTTTTTTAAAATATTTTATATATTTTTTTTAAATATTTTATTTATTTTATTTTTAGAGAGGGGAGAGAGGGAGAAAGAGAAAGAGAGAAACATCAATGTGTGGTTTCCTCTCACATGGCCCCCACTGGGGACCTGGCCCGCAACCCAGGCATGTGCCCTGACTGGGAATCGAACATGTGACCCTTTGGTTCACAGCCCATGCTCAATCCACTGAGCTACGCCAGCCAGGGCCTAGTTTCCTTTTTGATAGTTCATTATTGGTATATAAAAATGCAAGTGATTTCTGAATATTTATTTTGTATTCTCCTACTTTACTGAATTCATTTGTAAGTTCTAGTAGTTTTTTGGTGGGATCTTTAGTATTCTCTCTATATAGTATCATGTCATCTGCAAATAATGACAGTTTTATCTTTTCCTTTCTAATTTTGATGCCTTTTATTTATTCTTATTACTGTGGCTAGGACTTCCCAGTAGTCACCCTGGTTCCTTATAAGGCAGATCCTGTGGACAAAAATTGGATTTCATAGAATTGTGGGGGTTAAAATGAGTCACTCTAAAATATGCCTCTATGGTATGCAGATTATTTTGAGCTAAAAGCAACTGAATCCCTGTAGGACTTGATTCTCTCTTGAGAAACTTTTACCGGTCCCTTAAAGAATTTAAATCATGAACCTTGTCCATAACAGTTATCTCCAAAAGTAACTTTAAAAATACATATATTTTATTGATTATGCTATTACAGTTATCCCATTTTTTCTTGCCTTTATTCCCTTCTGCCCTGCACTTCCCCTCCCACCAGCATTCCCACCCCCACCCCTAGTTCATGTCCATGGGTCGTACATATGAGTTCTTTGGCTTCTCCATTTCCCACACTATTCTTAACCTCCCTCTGTTTATTTTGTACCTACCATTTCTGCTTCTTATTCCCTGTACCTTTTTCCCCATTCTCCCCCTCCCCATCCCCACTGATAACCTTCCTCATGATGTCCATTTCTGTGATTCTGTTCCTGTTCTAGTTGTTTGCTTAGTTTTTGTTTTGTTTCGTTTTGCTTAGGTTCAGTTGTTGATAGTTGTGAGTTTGTTGTCACTTTACTGTTGATATTTTTTATCTTCTTTTTCTTAGATAAGTCCCTTTAACATTTCATATAATAAGGGCTTGGTGATGAGCTTCTTTAACTTGACCTTATCTGGGAAGCCCTTCCATTCTAAATGATAGTTTTGCTGGATAGAGTAATCTTGGATGTAGGTCCTTGCTTTTCATCACTTTGAATATTTCTTGCCAGTCTCTTCTAGCCTGCAAAATTTCTTTTGAGAAGTCAGCTGATAGCCTAATGGGAACTGCTTTATAGGTAACTGTCTCCTTTTCTCTTGCTATTTTTAAGATTCTTTCCTTATCTTTAATTTTGGTTAATGTAATTATGATGTGCCTTTGTGTGTGCTTCCTTGGGTCCAACTTCTTTGGGACCCTCTGAGCTTCCTGGACTTCCTGGAAGTCTATTTCTTTTAGCAGATTGGGGAAATTCTCCATTATCTTTTCAAATAAGTTTTCCATTTTTTGCTCTTCCTCTTGTCCTTCTGGCACCCCTATGATTCAGATGTTGGAACTTTTAAAGTTTTCCTGGAGGTTCCTAAGCCTCTCCTCATTTTTTTTGGAATTTTTGTTTCTTCATTCTGTTCTGGTTGAATGTTTATTTCTTCCTTCTGGTCCAAATCGTTGATTTGAGTCCTGGTTTCCTTCCCTTCACTGTTGGTTTCCTGTATATTTTCCTTTATTTCATTTTGCATAACCTTTACTTTTTCCTCTATTTTTTGACCATACTCGACCATTTCTGTGAGCATCCTAACTACCAGTATTTTGAACTCTGCATCTAATAGGTTGTCTATCTTTTCATCTCTTAGATCTATTTTTGGAGTTCTGATCTGTTTTTTCATTTGTGCCATGTTTTTTTTTTGTGTTGCTGGGCCTGTAACATTCTAAGGGGTGGAGTCTTAGGTATTCGTCAGGGTGGGGTAACCCACGTCTCTGTGTTGTGGTTCTGTATGTTGAGGAGGGGTCCGAGAGGGAACAATGCTGCTTGGTGGGCTCTTGGCTGGCTTTCAGTCACTTCCCCAGCTACCCACAAGCAAATTGGGCCGTTCTGATGCTGATTCCACGGTGGGTGGGTTTGTGTACATTCTAGGAGCCTGTGGATCGCTCCAGTGAAATCTCCTGTGAGGTTGGGAGTTTCTCCTGCCACCGCAGCACCCACAGGTTTTTATTTTTTTATTTTTTTCATTTTTTAAAATAATTTTTATTTATTTATTTTTTTAGAGAGAGGGGAAGGGAGGGAGAAAGAGAGGGAGAGAAACAGCAATGTATGGTTGCCTCTCACGTGGCCCTCACTGGGGACCTGGCCTGCAACCCAGGCATGTGCCCTGACTGGGAATCGAACCAGGACCCTCTGGTTCCCAACCCTCGCTCAATCCACTGAGCTACACCAGCCAGGGCCACAGGTTTTTATAGTGAGAGGTTTTGAGACTTTATTTATCCCTGCAGGAACTCTGGGTTGGGAGGTCTATCTTGGTCCCCAGTTGTTCCTCCCAATTTATATGGATGCAAATATGGGACCACCTGGTCTGCCAGCGGCTGCCCCGACTGCCGTCTCTGCCCCTCCTACGGGTCTGGATGAATGTTTCTTCTTTAATCCCTTGTTTGTCATACTTCTATACAATTTGATTTTCTGGCAGTCATGGTTGTTTTTTGTTTTTAAATTTGTTACTATCCTTCTTTTGGTTGTGTGAGAAGGCCCAGTGTGTCTACCTATGCCTCCATCTTGGCCAGAAGTCCAAAAAGTAACTTTTTATGAGCTATCTATATGGCAGGGAAAAACTAATTATTGAACATCTGCACTTGATGTTGTCCTACAATGACATTCCTCCCCTGTGAAGCCCCAAGCTGCCTTACTTTATCTGCATCTCAGAATGCCAAATATACCCTATTTTCCTTATCTGTTTGAAACTTTCATGTATGTGGGGTCTCTGATTCTATCACGTATGTGAGGTTCTCATGCACAGATATATAATTGGTCATTTTGTCTTGTTAATCTGTCTCATATAGATTTTATTATTATACCAGGTGAAAGAAGCTTAAGGGGAAAGTTTCTTCTTCCCCAACAGAATCTTAAAATATTATAACTAGAAACATTCATCCAGCCTAGTGATTCTTGTCTTGTTTTTTCCTTTGTTCTTTAATGGACTTAATTTTTTTACAGAAGTTCTAGATTTACAACAAAATTGAGAGGAAGTTACAGAAATCCCCGATATTCTTCCTGCCCCACACAGGCAAAATCTCCCCGTTTTCTTAGTGTCCCTCACCAGTGTGGTACCTTTGTTACAATTGATGAGTTTACATTGACACATCATTACCCAGAATCCTTGGTGTTGTATATTCTATGGGTTTGGCCAAATATATAATGACATATATATATCATTATAATATCATACAGAGTATTTTTGCTGCCTTAAAAATCCTCTGTGCTCCACCTATTCATCCCTATTAGCCCACAAAGGGCTCAACACCCTGGGAATCATTGAAGCTTCCTTAGAGCCCCAAGGGAAGTATTTGTTTGAAATGTAATAAAGGTTTCTGTACACCAGACATGGAGTAAAAGCAATGCTGGGAACCTTTTAGAGTCAGTGCGGGAGGTCTTATCTATCTTAGTCAACCAACCAAGCAGCAGGGATAGATTAGATTTCTACTGTCAGCTCATCGATGCTTGAAGTTACCAAGGATACATGGGCTTTGCCCTGAAGGGGATTATGATCAATTTGCTGAAACAAAACATCCTATCAACCAGCTTTGAACCTCTCTTAAGGCATGGCTTTTGTCTTCCCCAGCAGTTGTGGGCCTCAGTGCACCTGGCTTCCTTCTGGTTTGATTAAGCCTTCTTCCTTGAAGTCTTTCCTCTCCCCAAGGGGGAAATAATGAGTGCTGAGTTGATGCAACCCTGTAGCCCCATTCTCCTAGGTAAAGTGACTACGCACATTTTGCTTGGAAAGTCACTGCCTTCTGCAGAATTCTTTCACACTGGTAAAGGTTAAATTTTCCTATTCTCCCAGCTCTTTTGAAAATACCTACAAATGAGAAAGCTAACAATAAAACCCCTACTGTTTGTATAGGCTTTGTAGTTTACTGTGATCTCATTTAATCTCCTATCTTGCTTTTTTCTTCAGTGCTTTATACACAAATGTTATCGATTCTCTCCAGAAGCAGCCATGTGTGATGGAATAAACAGCATGAGATTGGAGTTTTAGCACCCAACTCTTCCACTAACTATCTGCGTGTTGATAAGAAAGTTGTTTCCCCTTCCTGGGCCTCGATTTACTTACCCGCAGAAGGAGGACAGGGCTTGCATTCCAAAGAATATGAGGCCACTTCCAGTTTCTAATTGGAGTGTAGTGCCTTTGTATGGTTTCTGCTGTAGGCGTGTTCTAAACCAAAGGGCAGGGGCAGGATGCAGTCTGATAATCAGGGGCAGATGAGGAGTGGTTGAGCAGCTTTGCACATTTGTGGGTCCTGCACTCCCTGTCCTTAGATTTCCCAGGCTGTTTAAGTTCATAATCCTAGGGCACCGCGGGTCCGCCCCCTACCACACACACCATGTCATTCATGGTTTCTTTCCCAGGGTCTGCTTTAAAGCGGGTGGAAGATTTTCAGAGGTCTCGCATCTTATTTCTTGCCCTCTTGACATCTGAAGCCTGAAAAGAACTTGGGTTGCCTGCCTTGGCAGGCTTCTGGAGGCTGCAGCCTTCTGTCTTCCGGGGCTAGGGCGCGAGGGTGCCCGAGCAAGCGCAGGCAGTCATTGTTTGGGTATTGACTCAAAGGAGCGGGAGCCACAATGCACAGGAAAAGGATGAGCTCATGACGGCTAAATGAAAAGATTCTTATCTTGGAAACAGCGGTTTCTTATGCAAAACAGGGGGCGGCAATGTGATTGTGCCCCACTGAGTACATTCAACAACAGGGATTTCAAATGAAGAAGCTGTTTTGCATACCTAAGGGAGCAACAACGGGGCAGATTGTTCATTAATTAAAAGGGGGGTAGGCGGGTACTGAAAACCCCAAGCTCGCACTTACTGCTGAACTGAAGCAATTCATTTGTCTTCCTCTCAGTCCCAGTCGATCAGTTGGGAGACAAATGGTTTTTCAACCTTAGCCACCCCTGGAGAAACGAGGGGAGGGGACAGGAGGAGGGAGAATGCGCGAAGGGATGGGGAATGGGGGAGGGGTGCCGCAGATGACCAGAACAGCAGTGATCTCTCAACCATTTCTATTCTGCGTTCAAATGTATTGTACAGGGGTGGTGGGTTTTGTTGTCTTTTTTTTCCCACCCAGAAGAATTACCTTCCTTGTTCTGTTTGATTTCATGTGAAAGAAGTCTGCGCTAATCCCCACTATGAGGAGGAGTGGAAAGGAGAGAAAGGGTGAGAGAGGGAGAGGCCAGGAATGTATCCTCTAACTACAGCCCCCCCAATTTCCCCAACTCTGACATGTGGTCCCCTCAGGGGCTGGAGTAGAACTGTGGCTGTCTTGGAAATTCCGGAATGTAGGTCACCCACTGAATGGGTAATGCCACAAGTGGAGAGAAGAGTTGAATGTGGTTGCAGGTGGGAGGTGCCAATGCCACCCACGTATCTTTCCTACCAGCCAGACTGCTCTTCTACCCCACATCATCTTTTGATTTAGGAATGATTGGTTATCATTTACAGAACACTTGCATATATATTACTTCCTAAGTTATCTCTTATCAGTATGTTATACATGCTTATGTTTACTGAGGTACCCTGGGAGATAACTGGGTATTACTGCTTTTGTTTTAGAAATAAGGAAACTGAGGCTCAGAGACAGGAAGCGAGTTACCCAAAGTCACACAGCTTAATGATGGGGCTCAGGATAAACTGCCTAAATATGCTAAAGTGGCATGTTGATTAATTTGAATTAAAGTTACTTAAGCAACAGCTGGTGCAAGAGGAACATTCTGACTCTGCCGTCTCTGTCCCCCTAAAAGCAGGATATATGAAAGGTACCCTCCCTGCACCGGGAGATAAAGAGACAACCTCATCTCCAGAGGTAGGGAACTCAGGACTGAGAAGTCTATACAGACAAACCTCGTTAATTCTTTACTAACTTACTCCCCTAAACCCAAACTCTGCTTAGACTGTTCATGGATTAAGCACCCAAACCTAAATTTCTTTGTCCTGCCAATTACTCACAAATATATTGTTTCTTTCTCTAAAAAATATAAAAGCTGCCTGCTCTGGTCATTTATTTAGGTCCTGTTTCTGTGAGACCTCCGAAGGTATGAATTAAATTGTATTGTTTGTCTCTTGTTAATCTTT
>PVJI01014593.1:0-43721 GCA_004026765.1 Micronycteris hirsuta
TAGGTAACTGTCTCCTTTCCTCTTGCTGCTCCCAGGATCCTTTCCTTATTTTTGACCTTGGGTAATGTAATTATGATGTGTCTTGGTGTGTTCCTCTTTGGATCCAACTTCTTTGGGACTCTCTGAGCTTCCTGGACTTCCCGCAAGTCTATTTCCTTCGCCAGCTTCGGGAAATTCTCCATCATTATGTGTTCAAATAAGTTTTCAATTCCTTGGATTTCTTCTTCTCCTTCTGGCAGCCCTGTGATCCATATGTTGGGACGTTTACAGATGTCCCGGAGGTTTCTGAGCCCCTCCTCCATTTTTTGAATTCTTGTTGCTTCATTCTTTTCTGGTTGGATGTTTTTTCTTTCTGCTGGTCCACTCCATTGATTTGAGTCCCAGTTTCCTTATCTCTATTGGTTCCCCGCAGATCTCTCCTCATTTGTTCAAGCAAGTTCGTTAATTTTTCGTCAAATTCTGTTAGCATCCTTATTACAAGGGTTTTGAACTGTGCATCTGATAGGTTGGCTATTTCTTGGTCGGTTAGCTCTGGGGTTTTGATCTGTTCCTTTCTTTGGGCCATTTTTTTTTCCCCCTCGGTGAGCCTGTTACTGTAAGGGGTGCGTAGTCTTGGGGTTCACCTGGGCAGGGAAGCTCCCGGTAGTTGTGCTGTGACGTAACCTCTGGGGGCGGGACCTGAGAGCACAATGGCGCCTGCTCCGCTCTCCGCACCCACACCGCCTCCTGCAAGCAATTCGGGCCCCTCTGCGCTGGCTCTGGGGGTCGCTCCGGGGTCGCTGGATGGGCTGCACAGCTCCAATCCACCGCTGGTCTCCCCAGCGAACTCTCCTGTGAGGCCGGGAGTTCCTCCCGCCGCCGACTCCACCCCCACAGGTGCTCTCAATCTGCGCCGATGGGTTGCGCCCTGCTTTCTCTCCCAGTTTGTCTGCATGTGAATGCGGACCTGCCCGGTCCACCAGTCTCGGCCCCGCTGGGTCCGGATGAGCCGGGCGCAGACCGCGCTTCAGTCGGTCCCCGTCTGGGTGTGCTGCAGCCCCGCGGGAACTGCCCCTCCAACCGCGGACCTGCCGTCTGCTCACCTGCTCGCCGCGGGGTCGCTGAGCGCTCTCCCTCCGCCCTGCTCTTCCCGACTCACCAAACTAGATGAATGTATCTTCTTTAATTCCTTGGTTGTCGGACTTCCTGTCAATATGATTTTCTGTCAGATCTGGCTGTTTTGGATGTTTAGATTTCTGATTTTTTTCCTTGTTTGGTTGTGTGAGGCGGTACGGTGTATTCACCTATGCCACCATCTTAGGAAGTCAGAACTTACAAATCTTGAAATGTCTATAAATGATCTAACAAAACTAGTCATTTATTGAACAGTACAAATAAAAACAAAATTTTTGAAAATCACTACAAATATTGACACTCTTCCTATTACACACACTCTCTATGCATTTTTAAGGAATTCAAACAATTGAAAACTTCTAAATATGATTCCTTGTGACAAAAAGTTAAATTATTTATAAATGTAGCAGACAATTCTACAAAGCTCATCAGTAATAGTAACTTCTTTGCAATTAGAAATTACCTTGAATGTATTATTCCTCAGTTTAATAAACTATATATTTACTCCTAGAAGTTTGTGGTATTATTAAATATCAATAAGTCATTTCATCAATACATATGACTTTCATTTTACATAGAGAGAAAGAGATAATAAAGATATATATCTTTCACATCATGTAAAAAACGGCACAGGTTTTTTACACATACATAAATAAATTGGAATTTTTGCCCACTAAAAGAGGATTGATTTTACTTTAATTAAATTAAATTTTATGGTTGTTTTATAGTTCTGTTAAACTTCATAACTAGCTGAAGTTGGAGAAACATTTTTAGAATGGCCAGGGACCATAAAATGTAGCAAATTTATAGAAGTCTCCAGTGAATTATAGAGAGATTACTAGATTATTTCTATAAAAATATACAAAGTTTGCCTAACTCAACATAAATAGAGACATGCAATGTGCCTGTATATGGAAGTTTAAAATGGGGTCTCTCCAGTCATCTAACCATGCAGTGTGCCTCTGGCTAAGTTTCTAAAAAGGCGTAATATTGTGAACTAAGACAAATATTTTGCCAGAGGATTTTTTTTTCATATTAAAAGTGGCCTCCTCTTTTTTTCATATTAAAAGTGGCTACCTAGTAATCTCACTTCTGAAGGATGACTACAGGGAGATAATAAAAAGGAAGAAAATGCTACATATTTAATGATGTTCATTGCAGTGTTATTTGTGTAATTGTAGAATTAGGGGGAAAAACCTTAGATGTCCAACAATAAGGAAATGTTTAATTAAATTGGAGTCTACTCACTTAATATAATATGTAATCAATACATGCATAGTATAGAATATTCATTGTATAAAAATATGCATTTAATCTGTGTGTTTCCTTAAACAGTTCAATATCAGTCAATTTAGTTGTCAAGTCAATGTGAGGAGGGACCAAAAAAAAACTTGGAATGTATTTATTAAAAAGTGTGTGTTTATTCTTACATATCTAAGCTTCAGTCATCTTCAAAGTGCTTTCCATTGGATGCAATACACATATCGAGGTGTTTTTTCCACTGCTCATGACAGTTTTTGAACTGGTCGATTTTGATGCCTTGTAGTGCTTCTGCTGTTTTTTGTTTCGCTTCTTCACATCGGCAAAACGTTGCCCTTTGAGGAGTTTTTTTCATCCAGGGAAACAAAAGAAAAAGTCATGGGGTGAGATTGAGTGAATAGGGAAAGTGCATGGGGGGTCACACCATTTTGGGTCAAAAACTACTGAACATTCAGTATAGTGTGGGCAGGTGCACTTCTTAATCATCCGTCATGAAATGGGCAAATGCATTGAAAGTCTTCAAAAAAAATTCGCTGAAGCCAAATGCAGCCTCTCACAACAATGCCAGCTGGTGCGCTGATACAGATGGGTTCCTAGAACACTCACTTAGTCGGGGAAAGACTTTACTACGAGGAGCCCACCCTCTGGAAGATAATTCCAGTGTTTTGGCATCCCCCTCATATATATGTAACTGTGTAAGTACTACCTGGTCTTAAGGGTAGAAAAAAACAGATAAGTAACACTTTTATAAAATTTCATTTTAAGAATACTTAATTGTGTCTGGTTGAGCCACATGACACATTGACAAAGACTTAGGTTCCCAGGGTAATTATAAGTCACACCTAAGCAATCACCATTCAGGCTTTCTCATTCATTACGATGAGCCTTATGAAGCAGAGAAATTTAGTTTATTGATTCTGGGTATTTTGCTACCCTCTTCAAGACATTTTGGAATCCTTTTTCAGGCAATATGAAGTATCTCTACATCTCAGTGCACATCTTTGCTATAGAAACATGATTTTCAGCTTTGCAGCCCAAGGATGCGTTCCATATATGAATAGGAGCCTTTGTGCAACAAGAGTCAAGTCATCAGCCTCTATGCTATGAGGAAGAAATGTTCATCTTCTAATGTGCATATATGTAAGCCCTCACTTTAAAATCAGCCCCTTAAATGGCACTGAGTATGCGTCTGTGTGTGACACATCAATGTCCATTAATTGCATGAAGAGAACCGAAATTCCAATGGCAAAATCTGTAAAAGTAGATATACAAAGAAAAGTGGAAGCATCTGTTTAATATATACGACATTAGAATTTAATTTTACCTCTGTGATGCTTTTGTGTGGCTGCAGTGTTACAGCAGAGCACATAAGCATAGCCGTGCAATGTCAGCAGGTGCATGCCACCAAATTACTGCTTTTAATTTGCATATTCATCTGCTAAGAAGCATGTCATTATCATATCAAAGGGATACTAAGCAACATCTAACTTGGAGAGATGTGGCATAGTTTCAATAGGAGCAATTAATGCAAGATGAGGACTCTCTTTCTGTCATGTCTCCAGGGCTAGCTGTAATCGGGCTGATTATTGGATACCAATAAGACTGGGCCCAGTTGGCACAGAATAAGAGAAGACCTGGAAAGGGAGCCTGCTAGTCCTCTCCACTGTTCACTTGATGGCAACGTGATGCTCTGGTCACTCGAATGAATCCTGTTCTTATTATAGACACTGTCTACAGGCACTCATCTATTTCAGTTGTCATGAAATGACCAATGCAGTCCAAATGTAATCCTGTATTGAGAGAGAGAGAGAGAGAGAGAGAATGATCGGGACTCTGGGCTTTAGAGGACATGTAAAGGAAATATGAAAGAGACATTGAAATTGTGTTTAGAAATATAGGTTTTAGTTAGTACTCAGGTAAATTTAATTCAAACATATCTTCTTCCTTTAAACATTTATCGATCACCTACATCTGTCAGTGTCAGGTGAGGAAGATGCAGCCAGGGACCAGTCCCAGCCCCTTATCTCCGTGAATCTGCAGTTGAACAGGGGAGGCAGACATAGAAATCAAACAAAATGTGAATAATGTTTTCTTTCGCATTGATTATGAACTTAGGAAATGTCACAAATGTGCAAACCCATTTTTTGATAAGACAGTAAGAACATGTGGGATAATCTCTTTTTAGGAAACTTTAAGAACTCAATTTTTATTTTTGTTTACTTTTAGAAATGATCTCACTTTTCTTCTCCTAACGATAGTGGTTAAAAACAATATACAGATTTGAATAAACAACAGAAGTATAGACTATTTTTTAATTTTCCTATTATTTCTTAATATTTGTATTGGATGCATTGGTATAAGTAAATGCTTTTTGAAAGTGGACTCATTAATAGGTTGCTTGATAAGGTGTCTGGATGGGATGGTACACACATACAGCTTCATTAATTTATTCAACAAATATTTTTTTTTGAAAACTCACTATAAGCCAAGCCTTGCTCTAAGCACTGGGGATACAACTGGAAACAAAATGGGCCACGTGCCTTCCCCGGGGCTTATATTCACACAGGCTCTCTGTGTGAATATGTGCACCAAGAATAAGCCTAAGGAAAGCTCACTGCCATTCATTCAAAAGTGTTTATCTAACAGCACCTTACATGCACCAGACTAGGGATATGTATAAAGTTTACCTTGAAAACTACAAGCCAGCAGTGAGTATTTTATTAAATGCCTCCAAAAGACCAAAAAGCTTAAGTGAAACAAAACTTGGATATAAGAAGGTATTCTTTTATGAGTGTTCAATGTTCCAAGTAGTGTCCCACATCAACCCGTTAACTCAGTGTATTTGCCAACCCCCTTCTTACCAATTGCAGTTAGAGTTTTAGGGGTGAGGCATTGGACTGTAGTGAGCATCAGAGCCAACCGAGCACTTGGAGTGCATCGTCCTCTTTACTACTCAGAGGATGCTCTGTGTACTAACGCCCTGAATCTGCTGATAAGGAAACCAAGGCTGGGAGACTTTGTTTCCCAAGGTCACAATTGGTAAATAGTTGGGTAGGATTGGAACTCAGTTTTCTGCGGGCACATATTTGTTGTGTTCACGGTTATTTATAACTCAGCATTCAATATCCTAGTCTGACCTATTTCGTGGCAATGAACTTGAATATCAGAACTAACTTACATAATTATAGCTAATCATTTTGAGCAATAATAATATTTTCTAGTATGACTCTTTTACTTTATTATGGTAGGAGATAAATGACATATATTGCATCAAAACTACTGGTTAAAAAATAAACAAGTTAACAAAAATATAATTTTTTACCCATATCTTACAACTCTGGTTGACTTTTTCACCAAATGGAGAGGATCTTTTTTCTCTTTAATTAACCTTGTGCTGACAATTGTGGACTTAGTTTTTGTTTTGTTTAAATGGACTATTTGGTAGAGTTGAAAGAGCTTATTGACTTGGAGTCCTCCTTTTAAATCCTGGTTGTCTGTGGAAAATACTTAGTAAGGGCTTCAGTCTTCTTGTCTGTAAATGAGGATTTAATCTCTATGCTGTCTTAGGTTGCTTCAAGGTCTAGCTCTTTAATGATTCCAGGGAAATCAGCTTGCAAGGCTTCTACTTCAAATACAATACACAAAATGTTTGAATAGCCCGAACTTCCTGAATCCTTTTTTCCTACAAAAAAAACTAAGTTGTGTTTTTAAATAATACTAGGCAGAACTTCAGTAAATGGTAGTGATTAAGTGTTACCTTTTCACAAGAGTGCACTGTATTACAGCCAGATTTGTGTACACGAATGCTACATGTCCACACACATAACACACATAGCTACATGTGTGTTACATACACACAAACATGTTTTACATGCCTATATATACATGCACGTGTGTTACATATACACAAATGATCATATTGACAACTTCTTAAGTTCCATGATTTTTTTCTGCTACAGCAGAATGAAGAAAATGTTGCCCTCGACAAGTTCATATTCCCAGCAGCTTATGGCCCCCTTCCTCTGGGCAGAACAACGGGGCCCACAAATGCTGGAGTTCTGCAGAGAAGTTTATTTATTTGATTCTCCTGTTCTATTAACAGGAGTCAACTTTACGAATCAATCATGAGTTGATTGAACTTATAACTGTTTCTATTTATAACTATATTACGTATCACTGTTAAGTCAAATATCATTGAATGATCCACTGTGGGCATTTGGAGATTTTCTAATGGATTTGTTAAAGCCTGCATTCACACAAGGCCTTCAGGATCACCCTATTGTTTTCAAGAGACCTTAATTCAGATCTAAACTTTAACCTCACAAAGAAAAACAATCACACATATAACTCTGTCCTGTCAGCCTTGGTACGACTTCCCAAACTCCAATACAGTAATTGTAGGCATCAAATAAATGCTAAATATCTTAAAACTTTAAATTGATGTTTTAATTTATAATTCATGAAGGAAGCTTTTGTGTCACCTATTATCTTCATGACTTTTAATGGTAATGGAGTTTCTGAGTAAGACCACTTAAAAAACCTGTCACCTCCATGTGCAGCTGCTATAGTAAATGAGAATCTTGACTCTCTTATTGGAAAGATTCAAAGTACTTCATCCATTTTATGTAAACAAGGGTATTGGTATAACAAAAGATTTTTAGATTTCTTAGAAAAGATAAAGAAGCCATTTCACTTAGTGAAGCTAAGTGGTATTATTGAATACAGTAGAGTTAGAAAATGTGGTGTTTAGAAGAAACTAAGCTTTATTGCTACAGTTCTAATGGTCAGAAATAACATTGGTTTGTCCCCAAAGAAAACCCCCAAATTAAAAATAATGTGACAACTCTAATACATTACTGAGGTTGAAATTAAAGAAAGAATTCTAATAGCACGCATCAGTCTTACTCTTGGTAAGAGGAGGGGAGGTAGTCAATAGAGCAAGATAGAACATACATCATGGATGAATTTTAACTGCACTAGCTCTGAACAGTAACAGATTTATTATATTCTTATATTATATAAAGCCATATTATGCAAAACTAGAAATCCTTGATCCATTCAGGAAGAAATGCCACAAAGATAAATGAATACTTAATTTTTATTTATTATTTTTAAAGATTTTATTTATTTTTAGAGAGAGGGGAAGGGAGGGAGAAAGAGAGGGAGAGAAACAGCAATGTATGGTTGCCTCTCACATGGCCCTCACTGGGGACCTGGCCCACAACCGGTGACCCTTTGGTTCCCAGCCCGCGCTCAATCCACTGAGCTATGCCAGCCAGGGCCTTCATTTTTATTTAAAACTAACGTAAAAGATGTACAAATCATAAAACCATCCATGACTATATGACAAAAGTATATTTATATGGTAAAAGAAAATTAAGCCTTTCCAGAATAAAAAATTGGTGACACAGTTTTGTTTTGCTGCTTTAAAAGTAGGGAAATTTCTCACTTAAAATTTCCAGATTTCTATCTTTCCTTAAAAAACAAAAACAAACAACCCCCGCCCCCAAAAGAAGATCTGAAAGTACTGCATGTATTCCTACATGACAACTGGCAGGAACTAAGCAGCGGGTGTCCCATTTAGATTGAGTCTCTCCTGTTCTGCCATAGTCCCCACCAGCCCCTCTCCTATTATACCCAGACTGGCTACTGCATGATCTCTTGGTGGTTTTGAGTGTTCAACCCCTGATACGCTAAGTGTTACTCGGGGCCACATCTTTTATCTTGGTAATCCTTGAAAATATCCCAAAAGACAGGTAGCATATTCACATTTTGCAGCCAAAGAAACCAAAGCTCTGCGAGATTAGATAATTTGCAGAACTGTTCACATAAGAATAGACTATCATGCTCTTTATCACCTTTCTCTGTAAATAATACTTTAGGGATTAGAAAAATTTAGACCAGTCACTCTTAGTCTTAGCTACCTCAGGTGATTAGAATCTAAATTGATCTAGGTGATTAGAATCACCTGCGAAGCTTAAGAAACGCTGTTGTGGGCTCCCTCTCAGGCCGTGTAAATCAGAATTTCCTTAGGTGGTATGGGTAATTTCTTTTTTTAAGTTTCCCAGTTGATTTTAATGTGCTGCCAGGGATACACACCCCTAATTGAAGATCAAAAGACAAGATGATTTCCCGTTTGTCCTTAGGTCTGATTTTTATTAGCTGTGCCCATGAAAGGCAGTCAAACACATTTGGCATTATAAAATAAACAAAAACAAAAGCAATGAGCTTACTTCACGTCTTACTTTCGAAAGTGCAGATTGTATCGTGCAGGCAAAACGCTAACAAGCCTCCGAAAGTTAGTCTGACGTGACCCAGGTCTACGCAGAGTTCACGCAGCCCAGTTTGTTAAGGGGCTGAAATGAAGCAAGTATTTGAATTCTGGTGGCTGTTCGCTGTAGGTAGCAAGGCTCTCCGCACAGCTGAGTTTCAGCTTCGCACAGCCGAGGCCCAGCGCCATTCGGTTTTAATATAAGTCTCACGGGCAAATCTTGCCTCTTTTCTGATGCCTTAGGCCTGTTACGGGTACCGTAGGCAAAGCCTGGTTTGACCAATCAGCCGAAAAATAATGAAACTGGTTGTTTGATTACTTTTTTAAGATAAGAAATTGGGCTGTATCCGGTCAGATTATCTCAGGCGGATTGCACGTTTAAACCATCTACAATATTACTGCCATTATATTTTATTAAATGGTTGGAAAAATTTGATGTAATATTTCTATAGATCAATTCAGATATTACTAGGGCTGGAGAGGAGAAAGAAAGTGGAAAATATAATTATTTACTCATAGCAAAATGTAACACTTTTTTTGCTTTAAAATAAACTCCATGCATTATAGATAAGTATTTGTTTTTAGAGGCCTCCTTCAGTCAGGAAAAAAAACCTTGCAAATTACTTTCTGCTTTTGGAATGTGTCTTTACCAAAAGTATACTAGAAATGATTCTACATTAAAGTGTTTTTTTATAGGAAAAAAGTATCATCTAAAATTAAACTTTTACTTAGGCATGACTTATTTTGATACATCACAAAATTTTCTGGAGAACAATTTTGAAACAAGGTGTAAGACTGCAGTGTTCTCTGTTTTAGTGAACAGAGCACTGGGTAGTAAATTTTGGAATTTGAATGTTAATTCAAAACGAGAAGCTAAATAAGCACAGGGTGTGCATGAGTGTATGGAGACCCTATAAGCCTGCTTTCAGCAGGCCACTGCTATTTGTTAAATAATCACTCAGCATCAACAGGCTCTATTAAAATCCCCTAACTCAGCTACTTTTAGCTCATCAATTCTCAAAGTATCTTCATAAGTAAGATACTAATAAGAATGTATTTTACATATATAGAATACAGAGACAGAAAATATGCCTTGCTGAAGGAGAGGTTGAAATTGCATTAAGTTTAGAATGGTGTACTGAGCACAGTATTATAGTCTGTATAAGATGGATAGATAAATAGATAGACAGACATATACCAAACATACACATATACCAAATATATATATAATACTTATAATGTAGATATTTTTGCAGTTTTTTCTTTTTTTATTATTGTTCAAGTACAGTTGTCTCACTTTTCATCCCACCACAGCCCCCCCCCCAACCATCCCTGCCTCCCACCCTCAAATCTACCCCTTTGGCTTTGTCCATGTGTCCTTTATACGTGTTCCTTGATGACCTTTCCCCTATTTTCCCCTTTACCCTCCTCCCCTTACCCTCTGGTCACTGTCAGTTTGTTCTTTATTTCCATGTCTCTGGTTATAGTTTGCTTGCTTGTTTGTTTTATTCATTAGGTTACACTTATAGGTGAGATCATATGCTATTTGTCTTTCACCTCCTGGCTTATTTCACTTAGCATAATGCTCTCCCGTTATAACGTAGATTTTGATATAAATGTCATAAAGTCAAATTTTTTATAACAGAAATTTTACTTCAAATCAAGTTTATTGGAAACAACAAAAACCAATTCAAGTTAACCTAAACAACAAATGGGATTTATTAGCTAACAGATTATAAAATCCAAGAGACAGAGCTGGCTTCATTTAGTGGCAAGTGATGTCATCAGGGCTCTATCTTGGTTCCTTTCTCAGACTGTCTTCATTTGGCAGTAAGATGCTGGAACACCCCCTCCATCACTTCCAGTCCAGCAACCCTCTGGAAAGACTTGTTCTCCTTCCATAGCTGTGATGGAAAATCGCAGGGCAGCACCCTGATTAGCGTGGCTTGGGCCAACCTGCTGGTCTTGTGACAATCAGTATGGCCTGAGAGATAGGCCATACTCTAATTGCCTAAGCTTAGATCATATGCCTACCATTGTATCTGAGTGGGGAATGAAGGGGCCAAGGTCATTCTGCCTCCCCAGCTACATGAAGAGGGTCCTCTCCTGGAAGAGAGAGTTCTGTTACCAGGACAATGTAGAGAAGGGCAGTAGCCAGACAAAAACAACACAGGCTCCACTTCAGCATACAGGCCCTTTTATCTGGTGCCTGCCTACCAGCCGAGCCTTATTTGCTCTTATTCCCCATAAATGCATTGACTCTAGCCAGACCCAGTTACCAGAGTTTCCTGAATTTAAGGTGTTTGTTGAATGAATTAATGAGCTATTGTAGCAGTAGAAGTGCCTCTTTGTTATTATTGGGTATGTAGAAAAGTTGAAGCTTCCTGAGTTAACCGAAAATTCCAGATAACTGAAGATAATGGATGTTGTCCTTAAGTGATTTTTATTATTCCTTAGAGTGTTGACCAAATACAAAAGTGGGCTTATTAATGATGGTTTCATGTGTTGAGTGTACTTCTGTCAATTTGTGAATCTAAGTATCTGTCTCCTCTCCCGACTCAATGCAAGAATCTCATTGTCATTGCATCCTTCAAAGCACCTACTATAATGCGGCACACATACCATGTGTTTAGTAAACGTTTCTGAACTGGAATGAATAGTTGGTTTCAGGTCTTAAGCAGGACACTTTCCGTGCACTGAAAATAGGATGGTTATATTCCTTCAAGCAGCTCTCAAATGTTATAACTCACATATGTGTATTTGATAAAGACACACTGCCCCAAGTAAAACGTTCTGATGCCATAGTAGCTGTCCAAAGCAACCTGGATGACAAAAATTGTTGCCTGATCTCTAGATTGCAGCTGAGCGTGGGGGTGTTTTAGAAATATTAAAATCCATGGGTGATAAAGCTCCTGCTTACAGAGATGTGCCTCTATTACTTGCAGGCAGATTGGCATAACTTGTTTTTAAAAGATGGTGTGGAGATTTTAAAAAGAAGTAAGAGTGTCCACCAAGTATCATTTATTCTGTGGACTTTATTGTTTTAACTGTAGGTCAAATCTGCCATGTATGCTACTGTTAATAAATCACATCAGTATAGTAGTTTATAGTCTATAAACTGCTTTCAGATTCATAAATTCCATAATTCATGTGAAGAAAAAAAAAACTTAGGGTTTTAGTTGACAACAAGTATTGGGTTGGCCAAAAACTTGGTTTAGTTTTTTCCATACGATGGCTCTAGTAGTGCTTAGTTGTCTTTAACTTCATTTAAAACAATTGCATCATTTGATGTAATTTCCTCTCAGTTTATTGTCTTAAACTGAAAACATGTCAAAGTCATAATGTTTTCATTACTCTTTGACTCAGTTTCCTATGAATTTATCATTCAAATTTTTCATGGATATAGTCAAAAACTTTGTTGCATGGATATTTTGTTTTCAGTAGCAAGAAGGAGACAATCTAAATGTCCCATAAAATAGAATTAATTAAATAAATTATGATATAGTATATGATATTTAGTGCAATATCCTACAACCTAATAAAATGTTATCTTAATATGTTTAATGCCATAATGCTCACAATATAGCATTAAGTGAAAAAGCATATCCTAAAATAGTCTGTACTATGTAATCCTATTTTTGTGAAAATAAATGCATATATATTTATGCATAGAAAAAATAGAAGAATATTCATAAAAATATAACAGCAGTTATCTCTGGGTGGTGATTTCTATATTCTTCTTTGGCCTTTCTGTATTTTCTAAAATAAATATATAGAAAATAGAACTTTTAAATAAAGAGAAAATATTTAAATGTTATTGTTTTAATGACATGTCAGTAGACTTTTATTTTGAAGCTTAAGATATCACTGTATTTATTACAGCCAATTGGTGGCTAAGGCTTTTTTATTTTTTAAGTATTTTTTTATTGATTATGCTATTATAGTTTTTCCAATTTTCCCCCTTTATCCCCCCTCCACCCTGCCCCCCCAACCCTCCAGCATCCCCTTCCTCCTTGGCTCATGTCCATGGGTTGTACATATAAATTTTTTGAGTCCTCTGTTTCCTATACCATTTTTTATCTCTCCCCATCTATTTTATGCCTACTAATTATGCTTCTTCTTCCCTGTAGCTTTTCCCCCTATTCCTCCCTTCCCCCTCCCCACTGAAATCCCTCCATGTGGTGTTCATTTCTTTGATTCTATTCCTGTTCTGGTTGTTTGCTTAGTTTTTGTTTTCATTGTTTTTCTTTTCTTTTAGGTCCATTTGTTGATAATTGTGAGTTTGTTGTCATTTTACTGTTCATATTTTTTATATTCTTTTTCTTAGATTAAGTCCCTTTAACATTTCATATAATAATGGCTTGGTGATGATGAACTCCTTTAACTTGACTTTATGTGGGAAGCACTTTATCTGCCCTTCCATTCTAAATTAAAGCTTTGCTGAACAGAGTAATCTTGGATGTAGGTCATTGCCTTTCATGACTTCAAATACTTCTTTCCAGACCCTTCTTGCCTACAAGGTTTCTTTTGAGAAATCTGCTGATAATCTAATGAGAACTCCTTTGTAGGTAACTGTCTCCTTTCCTCTGGCTTCTTTTAGGATTCTCTCTTTACGTTTAATCTTGAGTAACTTAATGACGATGTGCCTTGGTGTGTTCCTCTTTGGGTCCAACTTCTTTGGGACTCTGAGCTTCCTGGGTCTCCTAAAAGTCTATTTCCTTTGCCATATTGGGGAAGTTTTCCTTCATTATTTGTTCGAATAAGTTTCCAATTTCTTGCTGTTTTTCATCCCCTTCCGGCAGCCCTGTGACTCGGATACTGGGATGTCTCGGGGTGTCCCAGAGGCTTGTAAGAGTCCCTTCCGTTTTTCAAATTCATGTTTCTTCATTTTCTTCTGGATGGATGTTTATTTTATTTTATTTTTTTTGTTCCAAATCATTGCTTTGAGTCCTGGTTTCCTTCCTGTCACTGTTGGTTCCCTGAACATTCTGCTTTATTTCACTTTGGGTATCCTTCATTTGTTTTTTCATTTTTCTACCAAGCTCAATCAGATTTGTGATCATTTTGATTACCAGGGCTTTAAATTCTCCATCAGATATGCTGGCGATCTCCTCATCACTTAGTTCTGAGGTTATACTCTGTTCTTTCATTTGGGCCATATTTCTTTGTCTTGGCGCAGCTGATAAGTTGTAAGGGGGCAGGGCCTTAGGTATTCACCAGAGCAGGGCAGTCCTCTTTGCTGTGTTGAGGCACTGCCTGTAGAAGAGGGGCCAGAGAGAGGGAACAATGCAGCTCCCCTGCTTGTCCCTAGCACACTTTCCATCAAACTCTTGTGTGAGACTAGGAGCATCTCCCATTGCAGCAACCACAGCCATAGCCCACAGTCAGCTCTGAGTCCCTTTAACGGAGCCCTTAAGAACGGAGTTAAGAATTCTAAGTTGACGTCCTTCCAGTGCTTTGAAATCATAATTCCTTTGTGTTCTAGCTTTCGTTGTTACTTCTGAAAAATCAACCATATTATTCTTGCTTCTTTGAAAGTCAGGTTTCTTGCCCTGGCTGGTGTGGCTCAGTGGATTGAGCACTGGTCTGTGAACCAAAGGGTCATTGGTTCAATTCCTAGTCAGGGCACATGCCCGGGTGCTGGGCCAGGTCCCCAGTAGGCGGTGTGTGAGAGGCAACCACACATTGATGTTTCCCCTCCCCTTCTTCCTCCCTTCCCCTCTGTCTAAAAATAAAATCTTAAAAAAAAAAAAAAGTAAGGTTTCTCTTTTCCTCTTTGCTTTTAGATTTTTTTCTCCTTGACTTCGGTTTTTAGTTGTTTTAATATTATGTGCTTACTGATGGCTGTCATTGTAGCTATTTTGTATAGAATTTATCATGCTTCTTTTTAAATTATACGTTATTGATTATGCTATTACAAATGGACCTTGAGAGCTTGTTTGGAGGTTCTAACAGGGGAGGACAGCTACTCTATACCCTTGACCGAAGTCTTCTCCTCTAGTTGGGAAGGTCGTCCTCTTCCACCAAGCATGAAGCTTTGGGAGGGACACACATGGATCAGTGAGGGAGGAAGGGGACACACGCCTAGCCAGCCAGATCAGCTGAATCAACCCTGGCGATCAGTGGGGTGATAGATGGCGCAGCCAGATAGCCCTTGAATAGTGAATTGGCAAACATCTTGAGGGGGAAAAGCCAAACAAATGCTAGACTCAGCCCTGTAGCTTTCTTTTTCCCTAGACTTGCATCTACAAATCTCCACTTTCTCGAGAGTTTTTTAAAATGTTTTACTATAGTTAAAAAATACGTTGTCTTAATAAGTTGCTCTCAGCAGGAAGGCTGATCCTAAACAACCTAGATTGCCATTGTAGGAAGTGTAAATTCCTTTCATCCCTCACCGATTTTACTGTGATAGCCTCTTAGCTATGCTTCCTGTTCCACCCCTGACCCGTTTCTCTTTCTATTCACAACACAGCAGTCAGAGGGACCACTTTAAGCATTTGTCACATCATCTCATTCTTTTGCTCAAAATCTGCTAATGATTTCCTATGTCACTAAAAGAAAAGTCAAAAAACTCTTGGTGACTTCCAAGGTCCTGTATGGTCTGACCCCTTCTAAGGAAACAGCCTTATCAAAAGAAAACTGATAAAACAAAACAGAATTTTCACTAAAAGGCATTAGTGGGCATAAAGAATGACATTACACGTGATAATAAAGGAGTCATCCTTTAAAAAGATGCAACAATCATGGACTTGTATGTATCCAGCATCATAGCTTCAAAATATTTCAAGCAAAACAGTACAGATTACAAATACAAATAGATAAATCCACATCCTTAGAATTATATTTTAACACATTTCCTTCAGAAATTTATAGATTAAGCAGGCAAAACATTAACAATAATAGAAAAGATTTGATCTAACAGATACATAGAAAATAGGACATACATAATATAACATTCAAAGGCATTGTCCATATACTAGGCCACAAGGCAAATCTCAAAAAAAGCCATAAAAATAGATATCTTGCATATCTCTGACCATAATGTAATTAAGTTTGAAAGCAAAAGATATACTTTCTTAAGTATATTGAAAAAATTTTAAATATGTCCTTAAATATTTTTACATAAGGCATAAATCACCTGTGAATTTCAAAATAGTTTGAAACAGCATTTCTGAAAATACTTGGGTTAAAAGTTCAAGAAACTAGAAAGAGAACAACAGAGTAAATCCAATGAAAGGCATAGAAACAATAAGAACAGACATTAATGAAATAAAAAAATATTAATGAAAATTGACAAAGACAAAATCTGGTTTCTAGCAAGACATGGGGGGGGTCAGTGCAGTAGAGAGAGCAGGAGTGAGAGCAAGCAGTTGTATAGACTCATTTCACCAAATCTTTAATGAATAAATAATCTCTGTTCAACACAAACTGTTTCAAAGAATAGAAAAGAGGAAAAGCTGCCTATAACCTTTGGGGTCCAGTCAGGAAGCAGAAACCATGCAGTAGGAAGGTTAATATAAAAAAAATTATTAACTATTTATGGGGTATGAACTACTAAAGGGAATTTTAAAAACTATGGGGGGAGGACCCAGGGAAAGAACAAACTTGGAAAGGTGAGGGAGTGGCCTTCCCCAAGACTGGGATTCAGATCTCATGAAAAAGGAGCCATCGCAGTCCACTCAATGGAGGTCAGGTTGGCTGGGTTGATCTGGGTCAGAGCTGGCTCACAGATGGCAGGCCTAGGGTACCTCTGACCTTGAGGGTTGGGGTGTTCATTGACCTCACTAGGAAGTGTCCCATGAGAGGGGCTACTGAACTCTCTGGGAAGCTGGCCAGAGTACCTGAAAACTCAGCAGTAACCTGTCCAGTGGGGTGGCTGCTGCACTTTCTGGAAGCCACTCCCATCAGAGGGAAGAGGTTTCTAAAGTTGACTGGTGTACGAAGTACCCACTGAGCAGCGCCACAGCAGGAAGGAAGAAAAGCACGCTGGAATCCAGAAGGAAAGAGGTTTAAAACTGCTCATTGTCACCTTGTTTGTATTACCAAAGAACTGAAAAACAGTGGTGGAATAGATAAATGAAATATATTTATAAAATAGTTCAATAAAGGGTTAAAAAAACTGGTCCTATGTGTGTCCCAATATGGGCATATCTCAAAATATAATTTCCAGTGAAAAGTTGCAGAAATATTATACTGTATTATATAATTTATAATAACCTTAACATACATAAAACCATACAAATGCATAGAGTGATAGTATATATGGGAATGTATCAAATTCATAATGTTGGTTACATTTCAGAATAGTAAGAAGAGAATAGGACTGGAAAGAAGCATGCCAGGGAATTTAATTTATTAGTAATATTTTAAAATGGGCAATGACTGAATAGAGTTGAGTAGTGTGGACCCACATTTTATAATATTATTCTTTATAAATCTCTATATTTTTCATATGTTATAAGAAGTGTTTTTACAAAAAAGAATAGGTATAATCCCCATTATTTGTCTCCCACAAAAGATAATTTATAGGTAGTCACGATCACTATTGTTTCAAGAAAGTCATTCCTATAGGGTAAAGGTTCTCTGAGGATTTCCCAACCTGTGTTCTGGAGGATCCTACTAGATATTCTGTGAGAAAAAGACAACACCATGCTTAAATAACTTGACTCTTGACTGGTTACTATAGGCAGGGTGGGGCAAAAGTAGGTTTACAGTTGTGAGTAAATATAGAGTTTATTCTTGTATTATTATTTATTCTTGTGTTATGTATTTTTCTTTTAATTTTTTCAAGGTTTTATTTATTTTTAGAGAGAGTAGAAGTGAGGGAGAGAAACATCAATGTGTGGTTGCCTCTTGTGCACCTCCTCCTGGGGACCTGGCCTGCAGCCCAGGAAGGTACCCTGATTGGGAATCGAACCTGCAACCCTTTGGTTTGCAGGCTGGCACTCAATCCATTGAGCCATGCCAGCCAAGGCTGTATTACATATTTTTCCATACAAACAACTGTAAACCTGCTTTTGCCCACCCATATATATTTTTTAATAGAATACTCATTGATACCTTACTGAACCCTACTCCATGTAGCACATATTAGATTAAGTGCCAATTTGCTTAAATAAACTGTGGTTATGATATACATAATTCAGTCATTAAATATATGAAAAAGACAGAATTGTGTTATTAAAGAAATCATCCCTTTGTTTAAGCTGATTCTGATTTCTCAAATGATAAACACAGTTCTCCCTGTGTTTGATTTTTCAGTCATTCCTTATTAACTCATTTGTAATACATTAGTTCAAGGTTTGATTTTCAATGGAAGAATCATTTCTAGTAGAAAATGTTACCAAAGGAAAGTGGTATGACCTATGTGTCCATTCCAATCCCACCAATGTTCCTGATTCTGTGCAACCTCTATCAGTTGTAACACCCTTTAATTATGCACTAAAATAGTGGTTTTCCAGTTCAAAGCACTCAAAACCTACAAAAATTTATGTTTGAAACAGTGATTCACAATACTTTTGGGGGGTGGGGACCAGGGAATTGCAGCTAATTCTTCACAATTTCTTCATATGGGTGTATTCATGATTGAAAAGCATGAACTTAGATTTTGTAAATATCACTTGTCTAGTCAGAATGTTTGGTTCTTGAGTGAGTCAAGGAATTCACAAAAGCAATCTAAATGAAAATATACATGAGGACACTGGCTGGTACCATTTAGTGTAATTTTCTGACCTCAATATTTGTCAGCTTTTCTATAAACACATAGATTCTAATGTAATCTTAATTTGTAAAATTGCAAAAGCCTTGGCAGGGGTGACTTACTCAAAAGTTGAAAATTAGCACTGCATTTAAGCTTTGAAAAAGGGTTATCTATTCTCCTTTAAATTGCTGTGTTTTGTATATGATGTTGAGTCTCTTTTTCTGGTGTCATAAAAATGTTCATTCATTCATTTATTCAACAAAGGCTTGTTTTCAATGTGCCAGGTACTGAATAGCTTTAAGCCAATGTTGGCCAATTCAACTCCTCTATAAAAATGGCCGTGAGATTATAAAAACAGCTGTATGACCTTGGAATGGTGTCACTTCATTCAATAAATATTTACTGAGCAATGACTATGTGCCAAACATTGGTCTGGGCACTGATGATTGTAACAGAGGTGAACAAGAGGAACATTACCCTAGTGATTATGACAAAGTACAATGAGTATAACTATAGGGGAAATACAGGTTAATCTTGGAGAAATTAACTGGTCCTTGTTAATTTATTTAACAATTATTTTTGTTACCTAATATGTGCTAGGCATTGTTCTAGGAACTGGAGGTACAGCAAGAAACAAGTTGAAGTGTCTGTTTTCACAGAGCTTCCATGCTTATGGGGTCAAACCTGGAACACTGGTCCTCACCAGTCCTGTGCATCAATAGTGCTCTCCAAGGGGTGGGACTCATACCACCAGTGAAATATGAAATTGTGAAGGCCGTACACAGACTAATAAATAATAGTTACCATTTGTGTTTATGATTGGCTCATGTTTATTTATGGCTCATAATACAGGCTTTCCATTTGTGTTAGTATACATGATCTCTTCCTGATTGAATTTATTTAATTTTAAACGGCTAAGTTTAGTCAAAGAAGAGTAATTTATAAATAAGCATCGATGGTATGTAGACTTGGAGGGAAATGCTATGGTGATGCACATATGACCAACAAAAGAAAAACAGCTTTCACCTAAAATAAGATGTTGTTCAGATATCAACAGTATCATTCCACTGCCCAAATTCTCGAGATAAATTTTTCATTATTTTAAAGTTTTATAACTATATGATATAAACTTAATTCAAGGTAAGAGAAAGAAAACATTTAAAGCATTCTTTATGCCACGCTTCTGTAAACGACTTGAAGGCAGGGAAAGTCTTATCTTATTCATAGTTCTCAGCATAGTGTCCTGTACTTGGTAGGTGCTAAATAAATACTCAGTGAAAGATTGGGAGAATTAATGAAATGGAAAATGCTCAATTGCACCATTCAAACTACAGTGAATTGTCTGGTCTGACTAAATGTAATTAGCCATAGGGCATGAGAAAAGGAACAGTCTGTCCAAACCAGTCTACAAGAACAATTTAGGACACAGCCCTGAAGATTTGAGATCTGCCTTTCTAATGCAGGGGACGTAAAAGAGATTAACCTTTCTGCTATGTAACTACAGATCAGTTGGTACCATCTGCCTTCTATCACTACCATGGAAGAACAGAGATAATGAAAAACCCTCACCAAGTTATATGCATATTTTAGAGGACTAATTAAATTAAGATCCCTTTAACTATTCCTTTACTACCATCATGATCTTTGTATTATGCTAACAATCCAAAGTGAACCCACAAAAACTATAAATTATAGAGTTCTCTTTGAAACTATAGAAAATTAGAAAAAGAGGGGCAACCTTTAAAAAGTTGCATCCCAACAATTTTGTGTATAAGAAAAAATATCAAAATGCTAAAAGATAGCTACTTTCCATGTTTTCTGCAGCTTAAGAATAAAATTTTATTTCCCTTATTTCAAAATGTTGCTTCTTGCCATCTTTGGCTACTGAGGAGACCATTTTCTATTTTGAGACTTTGAAGAATTAAAAGTTGTTAAATGTTTTGCTAATAGAAAATCTTAAGAAATAGTTTGATGTCAAAGAACTAAAGACATGGCTGGTGTGGCTCTTTGCATTGAGCATGGGCCTGCAAACCAAAGGGTCGCTGGTTTGATTCCCAGTCAAGGCATCTGCCTGAGTTGTGGGCCAGGTTCCCAGGAGGGGGTGCATGAGAGGCAACCACACATTGGTGTTTCTTTCCCTCTCTTTCTCCTTCCCTTCCCCTTCTATAAAAATAAATAAATAAAATCTTTTAAAAAAGAACTAAAGATTTATTATGATGAACAGTCCGTAGTTTTGTTTTTTTGCTGTGACAATTCAAAGAATTACTCTGTAATTGGCAATCTCTCACAATCACATCAGTTCAAGCAGGATCAGCTCTCTTTTCCTTCCCCAGCTGTGATTGTCTCACAGTTCCCAACACACAAATGAAGTTAATACCCTGGTTCTGTTGATGTCATTCTTGGGTTTTCTTGTCAACTGTCAAGAGAAATTTTCTCATTAGGCAGGTTGGCAGATGCCCGCTGCCAAGTTCTCTTGCCTCATTAGAGCAATTTCATAAGCCTTTCTGAGTCTATTCGGTAGAAATGGAGTCCAGACATCCACGTCTGAAACAAAATTTTCCCAGCAGTAATACCTCAAACAGCAATCATCTTTTTGCTTTCTCTTTTTTCTTGGCTATGGTATGAATTGAGTAGAATAGGATGAAGATGGACAGCTCAGCTTTTAAACTCTCCAAGGAACATGCATGTAGTCTCCTCAATATGAAAAATTGCTGGGAGCAGGATTCAGTCCCTGGTCCTGACTAAGTTCACTGTAAATAGCTTGACAAGGGGGAAAAATGGCTTTTTTCCCCTCTTGCTATTACATCTTCAATATATACTGCGTCTAGATCCACTTACAAGTAGCTGCTATGTCAGTCCTTTGACTACCCTTGCAAATCAATCAAAGGGTCTACCATTTCTCTGTAACAAAACAAATGGTGTCTTAGTGCTGACTGACACTTCCATGATAAAAGGTCCTTTACAGAACATGCATTTTGTAAATCAAAGCTATGGTAAATATAACACATGAGCATGCTTTCTTTCCAAAGACGAAATAAGCCAAGATTATTAATTTGTTTATTTATTTGCATATTTATATTCACATTTTTGTTTGGGGGCATGTCAAGTAAGAGATTAGAAGGCAATTTCCACTCAAAAGCCCCAAAGAAGCAGAATGTTATTTTGTGGAAGTTATTTGATTGTTCTTCATAGCATTTTTCTTTCAATTGGCATTTAGAGAACTAGCCACACAAGCTTCTCTGTACCTTCCTGCATGATACCATTTCTTCCTGTTCTCCTTATCTGTACCTGCGAGGATGCACAGCTTTCTCTTTTTTCTTTCTTGTGGGTTTGTGCAGTTTCTTGATGTTTGTGACAGGCCACCATAGGGGAAGCTTTTATCACCGTGGGGTTTGGAGGCCTCAGTAAATTGAAAATTGCAAATGAAATCCACTGGGCTTGAATTCATCAGCTATTATGTCAGATGACCTTTGGCAGCTGCTGATAAAAATGAGAGAATGTTAGCTCTGATCCAATTTTCAGCACTAACCATTCCTTTTCAAATCCATTCACAGTCAGGCAGCAGACACATGGGAAGTGAAAATGATAGGGTTTCAAGAGAACAGCATTGTGTTGCAGATTAAGATTTTCTCCCTCTATTTCTAGAGGTCGGCCCCCAAGCCCCTGTCTGGTATCTACCTATTGTCCAATCAGTTTCAATATCTGCTTCAGAGGACATGTTAGCCATCCTTACAGATAAGTGCTTACAGAAGAGAATGTTGGACTTAATAGTTTTGCTTAGGAGGCATCAAGGGTCGCAGTGTAGCAATATTGACTGGCACATGTTAGTTTAATCTGACATTCTAAGGAATGTGACACTAGATTCTCTCAGAGTTGTTGATCTCTAGGTGATTTTTGTTACCAGCTCTGGTTTTATAAAATTTCTTTTTGCACAACTATTTATATTCATGAGTCAGAGATATTCTAAAATGTCTATCATAGCCAAGCAAAGGCACTCTAAGCTTGTCTAAATAATGTCCCAATGCCCAAATTATGAAACTGAGAGTCAATTGACTTGTGCCTTCTCTTCTTGCAATCCAGTTAGAGGTAAATGTCATCAATAGTATTGCAGGAGCTAGAGTATCCTGAAATAAATGAGTTCCTACAGACTGGTAGTTTCCTCATTAAATGTAATAGATTTTTATCATGCAGGGGAAAAAATTAGACTTGCTATTTTCCACTGAGGTAGCATGAACCAGCAAATAACACTATGGATGGCTGAGTCATCGGTATGAATTTTCACCTCAGAAACACAGAAGCCTTCTGAAAATTTGTTTTAAAAAACCCTAAAATTAATCATTGTTTTCCTCATTTGATTGTTCAGAAAAGAAAAAATTCTCTTTCAATCTTTTGAAAGTGCTGTTTATGGAAGGAACAGTCCTAAACAAATGTGAAGTCAGGGAGCATCAGATCATTGAAATCCACATATCATTATAAGCCTTTTCCAAAAAAAACTAATAAACTGAAAAATATTAAATCTGTACTTACCTAGTTTTTGTTGGTATGCAGATCTCCTTTTGTTTTCTTTGTTACTCTATTGATTAACATTATATTAAAGCAGGTGTTTATGTGTTAATACGGTCACCAGAATACTTTTCATGGCACAGTAATTGCTTTCTTTCTGATATATCAGTCTGTAGCATATGGAACTATAAAGATGCTTAGATGACTCTTCTAAATGCCACTCTTTGGGGGAGTAGGTACAGGGGAAGGGGGAAAATAATATGATTCTATAAGATTCCTTTATAAGGAAAACAAATTAAGCATATACATATCTCTATGATGTATATTATCCATATAGTATATCTTACTTTTAAAAAGTAACTACTTGAAGTTAGTATCTCACTGTTGTTTTCCCTACCTTTTCCTGGTACTCTTAAATCCTTTTAAGAGAAGACAATTATCTGTTGTCCAATGAGCATGTATAAGTGAAATGCCAAACGAGGTGACCCCCCCAAAAAACAAATAAACCATATGCACAGTAAAAGTTGATTATTATTGAATGATAAATAAAAATATTTTATTTATTTATTTTTAGAGAGAGAGGAAGGGGGGGAGAAAGAAAGGGAGAGAAACTTTGATGTGTAAGAGAAACATGGATAGGTTGCTTCTTGCAAACCCCCAACCAGGGACCTGGCCCGCAACCTAGGCATGTGCCCTGCCTGGAAATGGAACCAGCAACACTTCACTATGTGGATGACACCCAACCCACTGAGCAACACCACTCAGGGCTGAATGATATTTTAAAGGACTCAAAGTCAAGTTGTAAGCAATGATTGGATCTAAAATGAAGAAGGACCCTCCAACCAAAAGATATGGATTTGGGACTGCCTCTGATTTCCCCAGATGGTTGATTTTCTAGACTTTTTTTTAACCAAAGAAAGCACACAATTTAGACTCGCAGATTTAGAAAACCTTGATACATGATTTCCTGGCCCTACCTACCTCTGTCCATGTGTACCCCAGGGAAGTGATGACCTGGCTGGCTCTTTAAAAACACCACTGCAACTTGGAGTGATTCATCTAAACCACCTTTCCGACAATGCAGACAAGAGGTCTTATAAAAAAAGCTGAAGTCTGCACCTTCACAAATTTGTCAGTGACTGCTGGCACAGTCGCTCAGTTCATCCATGGTAATGCAGCAGGACTTGTTTCTCTGAGTTATGCTTTCCTCAAACCTCTACCTGCCTTTAGATTTTGCAATGAATACTACTTCTACAGAAGCAAATGATTTAAGGATGAGCGTGTTCTTAGGGGACCGCGACTGCAACAGGCCTCAGCCATTCAGCTGGGACCCAGTCAGCTAACAAGTCCCTGCCAGAAGAAACAGCCGCACCCGCACTTGGCGGGGCCCTAGGGCTGGGCTTTGCGCCACTGTGATCTGTGTGCTCAGATAGATGGAGCAATTAGATAGGCCTGTTAAGTCTTATGTCTTCATTATTGATTTATAGTATGAACGCAGCATGATTATTGAACCAGACCAGCCAGTGAAACAATTGAGTTATTGATCCATACATAAGCATGTATTTCCAATTTACATTTGTGGAGGAAATACATGGATATACCATTATTTCTGAGATTTTGTCCAAGGCTTCACCAGAACTTTGGATAATTTATTGTTCCCATTTGTGCCCTTTCATTGCCGTTTCTTCTATAGAAACATTATCTGATAGAATTTCCTGTTATGATGGGAATGTTCTTCTCTACCCTGTCAATGCTAGCCACATGTGACTGTTAAGCATTTGAAATGTGAAGTGTGCCTGAGGATCTGTATTTGTATTTAATTTTAACTTTACGAGCCACCTGTGGCTAGTGGCTACTGCACTGGACAGGGCAGCAACTCTGTAGCGTACTAAACTTTCCTCCTTCCTTTATCCCTCAAAGCACTTGTCAAAATTCTACCTCTGTTTCAAGACTTCATTAAATACTACCTCTCTTATAATACCTTTATGGACTTTCACACCTTTCCATTTCCCCATCTCTCTCTGAATATGTACCATTTTGATCTCTTGATCATTTTCTGCCCAGCATTGTAATCATGTGCTCACCTACACGACAAGCTGCTTGGGGACAGGGACTGTGCCACCCAGTGAGGTGCTTGCTGCAGGAAATATCTGAGGAATTAGACTGAGTTGTAGATTTCATAGGAAGAGAGGATGCTATTTTGGTTATTTTTTGCATACATGCTAATTAGAGAAGCCCTGACTCTTTGTCATTCTTCTTTTCATGCCCTGTTTTTCAAGTGAATGTAGGAAAATCCCTATTATTTTCCTCTCCTAATTTGTCTATTAGCACTGGGATGGAAGTATAAAGCAAAACTGTTGTATTTTCTCTTTTTGAGGATAGGAAACGTGGGTAAACTTCTTCCTCATCTTCATAGACAACACTACAATGCTACAATGTAGGAGAAACTCAGTATATACTACCTGAATCAGTGAGTAAATGAATGAGAATTATTAGCCAAGCTTCAAATACATTTAAGTCCCTGATCATGGAGTTGTACTTATATTGACTTCTAATGTTATAAAAATTCTGTCTAGAATATTCATATAAAATTCTACTCAATAACAAGCTCTAAGAACTGTTGTATATCTTGTATGTAGTAGTCATTACCCAACTGAATGTGTCTGTCAAATCTCAGAACTATATAGTTAAGAGGGTAAATTTTACTACATATAAATTTTTCAAAGATGAGTATAAATATTATGTACTTTAGTGCATGTTTATAATTTTAAGTAGCTGTTTAACGATTAGTATTAAATTAATAATATTTATATCATACTAATTTTTACTTGTGTGTTTCTGTGATGCCATATAACAAGTAACTGATTTTGGGGGAATGGTGAGGTTAATCTAATACAATTGCGCTGTGGTTAAAAGTTAGAAGACTTTGGCCCTGGCTGGTGTAGCTCAGTGGATTGAGCGCGGGCTGGGAACCGAAGGGTTCCTGGTTCGATTCGCAGTCAGGGCACATGCCTGGGTTGTGGACCAGGTCCCCAGTGAGGGCCATGTGAGGAGCAACCATACATTGCTGTTTCTCTCCCTCTCTGTCTCCCTCCCTTCCCCTCTCTCTAATAATAAATAAATAAATAAAATCTTTTAAAAAGTTAGAAGACTTTGTTTTGAAAACCAGTTCTTCCACTTACTAATTAGAAATACGACTAGTAATTACCACGTTATATTATAATAGCTTACATTTATTGAATACATGCTATATGCCAGGCATGTTCTCAGTACTCTAAATTAACTCATGTAATCCTCCAACATCCCTTATAATGTCAATATTATTATTTCCATTTTAAATATGATGAAACAAAGGCACAAGATTAAGTACCTTGGCAAAGGTCACACAGCAGTTAAAGTGGCACTTGGCCATAGTAGATTCTCCATAATTTTCGGTATATCTGAATATTAGCATGGTAGACAGGTTTATGCAGCCCATATTGGCTTTTGCCACCTTAGTTACCATCACTAAACTTGTAGTCTCTTCAATAAAGAAGTAATATGCTGTTTTCTTTCCATCTCACAGGGAAGGCTGCTAGGAGGGTCAAGTGAGATATTAATATGAAAATGTAAATACCCTTGACTTATTGTGCTTGGTCCTTGTGCTTGGTATTCTATCGAGACCAGTGTGCCTCTTTGTGTGTAGGAAAGTCGCCGACCCCAAATATGCCTCATTTGCTGACAAAAGGCCCTCCTCACTCCCATTTTCATAGTCAAGGATGATCATCCTCAAAGAAACCCAAGGAAATGAACAACAAAGATTTCAGCCTGCTGACACCTAATTATAAAGCAGAGCTCTTTGTGCCATTTTTCCTTTATGAGAAATCTGAGAAAGAGGAAAAGGAAGAGCAGATGAGAAGAGAAGGAAATGGAGGTTGAAGGAAAAGGGAGGAGGATCTACCAGAACTCAGCATTTCGTCTCTTTATTTTGCCCTCTTCCATTCACCTCTGCTGGGTGCTGTCAGACTCACAAAACGCTGGCCACCAAACGGATCCCTAGTATAAAACTTGTTAGAAGAATATTAAAATATTTCATATCATAGCTCTTTGAAATTATTTCTCATTCCCTTAAAAATATACATGGAATATGTGGAGCTTTTTAAAATGAGGTTAAATTGTTCTACCTCGTGTTACTTTAGACATTTTATACCTATTCATTGTCGGTGAATACATTCCTCGAACAGGATCACATGCCTGTGCACTTAAGTTTGTTAGTCTATGAAGTCCCAAAATTATGTCCAAACAGATTAACAACTATAAATCAAACTTTACTAATCTGTACCTCCTACCAACATATTATATTAATTTCCATTTCATAAAAGCACTTATTCAGGTGAGTAAGAGCCAGTGGCTTAAAAGAGTTTAGGCTACGTGGAGACCTTAAAGAAATGAAACTGATTATATTAAAATATAAAATACTTACTGCAATTTTTTATACTTCTTATGGAAATAGCCTCCTGAGGATATACATTTTTTAAGTTGGGTAAGGAGAGAAGTTTTCAGAATCGGAAGAAAATTGTTTTAGTCAATCTGGCCAATGAATATTAAGTATCATTCAAGTCCAAAGCTGACATTGGCCATTACTTTTGATTGTGAATAGTAACAATGATAATGCCTTTTATTTCTTAAATGTTTACCTTGTGCAAATATAATGCAAGGTATATCACTCTAGATGGTACAATCAGCCCCCAGTAATTTTAATTAAAAATGTCTGATAGATATCAATAGCATCTGGTATGAGTCAGGTGGCTCCTCTTTGTGGGTTTCTTCTAAGTGGTAATTCCAGGAAACATGCCTTCCATTGTGTAGATGTGCCACCTCAGGATCTCTCACGTCTAGCAGTGTGGGTGGTGTAGAGAGAACTCAATCTTCTCCAGGCAACAAAGGACATGTCGCTTCTCTGCATTCTGTTGGTGCGATTTAATCATTTGGTCTTACCTAGATTCTCAGGGAGCTGGGAAATACAGTTTGACGCCATGCCAACCAAGCATGGGGAACCCATAATGTTGTGTCTGTCACAGCCAGGCACTGTGCTTTACATATATTCACTTAATGTTTATAAGAACCAGGGAAGGTAGATGCAGAAAGTTTAAATAAACTCCCCAAGACACGCAGTTTGTGAATGATGAAACCAAGATTCAAACCCATCAAACAGCCTGTCTTTAATAAATTAATTTTTAATGGACATGCAAAGAATATATATAAATGAACAGTGTTCCACTGTTCAGGGACACTGTTCAGGCTCAAAAATAGTTAAAGGAATGAAAATTTCAGAGGGAAAAAATTTATGTGCAGTTAAAAACAGCAACAAAAAGTTTAACGCTATACCCAATGCTGACGAGGGCACGATAGAAAAAATATTGAGAGGTGTGTCACTGAAGTATCAATAGTGGTTGTTTTATGGTGGTGGATTTAGGGGTAATACTTCTCACTGATTTACATTTAAGTTATTTCATTTTATGAAACACATATGCATATGTATATGAGGTCTATCCAGAAGGTATCTAGCCATGTAATATGAAAAATAGAGTCATTTATTGAAAAAGATACAAGATACAAGAAACACTGTACATAAGACAATGACACCTCAGTCCCCTTCAAGGTAGGCACCTTGGGACCTCACACAGCTCTCCCAATCACCATCAGCTGTCCTGTCGTATTTTCCTGAATCTCAAGGACAGTCTGAACTCTCTTTCTTTTTGAAGGTGATTTTAATTTTGGTGTTTACTGCCCCCCTGGCTAGTACTGTGAAGTCATCATTGTTCACACATGCGCATTCCAGTCCACTCTCCTTGGCTGCCAGGTTACACCGATGTCACACAAACCATTCTCGTTATATTAACAATGGCTGGACTTTTTCTGGACAGACTGCCTGTATGCACACACACACACACACACATACAGATCCTTAGCATATAACTGCTTTGCAAGAAATTCCAATTTGGGGTTTGGCTGGGCAAGAAATCTATGGTTAGCCCACACTTCAAACAAGAACTCTGCCCATATGAGTGAACGTAGTAGTTTAAAGAAATATGGAGCACCATGACACCCTGCCCTATGTGGCTCAGTGGGTGGGGTGTCATCCCACAAACTGAAAGGTCGCCAGTTGACCCCTGGTCAGGGCATATGCCTCGACTGCAGGCCAGGTCCCTGGTGTTTCTCTCACACATTGGTGTTTCTTTCTCTCTTTCTCCCTATCTTCCCCTCTCTCTAAAAATAAATAGTCTTTTTTTAAGAAAAGAAAGAAAGAAATATGGAGACATGCATGGTCCTAAAAACTTTCACTATCTCAAAGCAAAAGTGTAGTTGTGTTATGATTATGAAAGAATAAGATTTCTGTTGCTTGTGGCATCTGTCAATGTTTTATAGCCACTCATGGGACTTGTGCCTTTTAAATTCATTTCTATAAGGACATATTGGTTTTGGCATTCATGAAGCTATCAGAACATTAGTGAAGAAAGAATATTACCACGTAATAAAAATAAACCATCCTGGGTTACCTAATAGTGGAATGAATGTATAAAGACTACAAATGCAGAATAAAGTGGTTTAAAAAGACCAGATCCTGAGAAATTGGATGGGGATGGGATGGGAGGGTGGAATGTATTTACAATGCTTATGTTTCTGTTTATGTGGGGAAATCCATTTTCAATTCAACAACCAATTCAGACATGACTCTTCTGTCCCAGAAGGAAGTCTTTAACCGCTTCCCTCCTTCACCATGACAGCACGTCAGTGACACAGACGCAAGACATTTATTTAAAAATAAGTCTTTTCTCATATTTTCTGTTTTAGAAAAGACAAATTTTCATGAAAATCAGTTGATAAATAGTTGCTCCTAAGTGAATTTTGAGATTCAATTAACAGAGTCCAAAAGTATCTGTAAATAGTAAAATGTCCCAAAGTAAGAAAGTGACTAAAGTTAATATAGATCAGCATAAGACCAGAAGAATATGGAGAAAGCAAAATAAAATGTACACAAAAAGAAAAAAAAGATCTCTATAACCAGGAAAAAAAGAAAAATCTAATGTGGATAATATTTCCCTGATCAAGCACAGCATACATTTTCTAACTTTGAGGCCCATTTCACTAAAGCTAAATAATGGATTTGCCTTGCTAAATACATAGGGTTCTCAAAACAAGCTTCCAGGTTTGCATTTGTCAAAGCAACTGTTAGCAACGGTTATTCTTGTGACATGGCCAGTCATTACAGCAGCATTTTAACATGTTGATACAGTATTTCCTAAAGTGTAGTGTATATAGTATTGATTTTCAGATATAATAATGAAACATTATACAAGTGAAGATCCTGTGTGGGTGAAACAGATTATGAAAAGATTTATATATGATACAACTTATCAGACCTTTTAATACCAATGCTATGGATCTGCAATGGGTAGGGGGAAGAGGGAAATACAGTGTTTGTCATTTCACCAGGGGACCCTTTTTTTGCCACAAAACATATTGAGGGACCAATGTCTTTTGGATTATCCTTTGGAAGCACTGCTCTCGAACAACAGAGTTCTTTATCTTTAGTTGTGAAGGAGAGGATCATGTGCTGGTTAGGACTATGGACCCTGGAGCCAGGTTGCTGGCGTTTAAACTCTGTGACTCAGTGTAAACTCGGGCACGTTACCGGACCTCTCCTTGCTTGTTTCTTCCTTTCTAGGGAGGGCATAACAGTAATTCTAGGCTAAGAGAAAGTTGTTGTGAGCATTTAGTGAATTGATACCTTTAAAGTACCTAGAACATTTCCTAGCATATGGTAAACTCTCAATATTAGCTTTTGGTTACTAAGGCAAACAAGAAATTGTATCAACTGAATAGCCTTCTTTACTAGGACAACTCCGAATCTACTTTGGATTACAATATACAGGACATCTTTATTTTGTATGGAGGTTTTATTCTAAGACTGTAGATGATAAATTCATTTTTTAAAAGTCTAAATGTGTGATTAAAACTAGGGAGTTTTTTTTACATCTTAAACACGTGACCATTTGGACCTTTTCTTTTTCCTCTTAAGACTCTAATTCTTACCATGTTGCAGTGATAGAGTGATAAATGAGGTTATTTTTACTTTTGTTTTACTATCAGTTTCCCAAGATGACCGTATCCTGTCACTGAGGAATTTCTCTTAACTTCCACATCCATGAATAATCAGAGCACTTAGGTTTGATTAGTGCTTCATTGCTGATAATACATTTTCACATATGTGAGGGCACTTACGCTTCTTCCTGTACCATTCGTTTTCCTTTAGCGCAGGCTGTCTCCTTGGCCCCATTTGTTTCCTTAAGAAGAATTTCAGACAGATAACAAGAGGTTAACTATCAATATAAGCTTTGCGACTTACTGCCCTGTTACCCCCAGCAAATGACCTGCTGCTCAGAACCCAGCAGCTGGATCTGACCCCATTGCTCCAGCTCTCTCCTACCAAGCTTACGCACGGCCATTGTCTAGCGCCTATCTTGTTGGCCCCAAAGACCCTTTATTCCAAACCCCAGGCCCAGACATCCAGATCTTCTACATCACAGCCTGTTTGAAGGAACCCTTGATCAGACTCTCTTTCATAGACCCTTCTGGGGAAAAAATAAGAAAAACTGTAAATGATGATTGTTAATATTCTCAAGGAAGTCGTACCAATTTTCATGTTGACTTGGCTCAGAAAGAAAAAATTTACATTATTGAATCCATGGGACAAACAATACTGGCAGCTTTTTTGGTGGGAAATCTTTCTCCAAAGATTACCCTTTTTTTTTTTGGTTTAATTTTGCAACAACAACAACAAAACCAAATGTGACCTGTCCAATAAGTCCCACCAATGAGGTAATGGGGCCATCACTGTTGATAGAAATGGCCAGAGTGCACCCCATGTCTTTGAAGCTGACGCCCAGATTACTTAGAATCTAGAGAATGTAGATGTGCTTACACTAACGAGAAAGAAAGAAGCAGGACCCTGAAACTCATGATTAATAGCTGAATGGTATATATTAATGGTTGTTTTCTTTTTTACTGAATGACTTATTCAGATTTTCCCATTTTACAAATTCCAAGATCCTAAAACACAGATTAATTTTCTGGATATTTATCTGTTCTCTCAGCTTCCCTAAATAATATTGCCCAAATTTTTTGTATCTTTTTTATTGTGGCAAAATGTATATAACATAAAATTTGCATTTTAATAATTTTTTAAAGATTTGATTTGTGTTGCAGTTGGCTATTTTTGTAAAGATTTATATTTTAGAAGAAATGAGATCCAAGCTAAACAACAAATAACCTATAGATGATGTTTTATAAATTGTCTAGGGCTTTCAATCTCTAAAAATTAACCTGAAATTTAATATTCAGACCCATATTTAATCTACATTCAGGTTACTGAATATGGGAAACAATATTCTTTGCAATTTTAATAATTTTTAAATGTGGAATATATTAGTATTAATTACATTCACGATGTTACATAAACATCTCCACATTCTATTCCAAAACATTTCAGTATCAGACTATTTTGATTACTGTAGATTTATAGTAAGTTTTGAAATCAGGAAGCATGAGTTGTCCAACTTTGTTCTTTTTCAAGATTGTTTTGGCTACTTAGGGTCCTTTACCCATGTAAATTTAAGGATTGGCTTACCCATTTTGGGTGGAGTAAGTTTGTTTGAATTTTTATAAGAATCCCTTTGAATCTATAAATAGTTTTGAATAGTATTGATATCTCAACAACACTGTCTTTCCATTAAATAGGATGTCTTTTAATTAATTTAGATCTTTAATTTCCTTCAGCAATATTTTATAGTTTGTAATATCTGTTTTTCATTTCCTTGATTAAAACTATTCCTAACTCTTTTATTCTTTTAGATGCTGTTATAAATGGAATTGTCTTCTTAATTTCCTTTTTGGTTCTTTTTTGTTGTATACAAACACAACTGATTTTTGTGAGTTGGTATTTTACTCTGCAACTTTGCCAAATTTGTTCATTGGCTCCAGTAATTTTCTTGGGTATATGCTGGGATTTTCTATACAAAGGATCATGTCATCTGTGACTAGAGATAGATATACTTCTTTCCATTTTGTACACCTTGAATTTCTGTTTTCTTATCTAATTGCTATATCTTAAACTTCCCATACACCGTTGAAAAATAGCAGGTATTTTTATCCTGTTACTGAACTTAGGGGGAAAGCTTTTAGTCTCTCACCTTTAAATATGTTTCTTGTGAGGGTTTTCATTAGTGCCCTCTCTAATGGTGAGGGAATTCCCTTCTATTTATAGTTTTCTGAGTGCTTTTATTTTGAAAATGTGTTGGGTATTATGTCTTGAGGAGAGAATAACAAGAACATTAAAAAAAAAAAAAAAAACCTCTTTCCTTGGTCTCTGGGTCTCTTGCAGTACTGAAATTTCTGTGTCATTACTTATCTAATAGAAGTAAACTTAGGCCATTCCCAATGGAGGGAATCACCCCTGATTCTGTCAGGTATCTGATACACAGCCTTCGCTGCTAACCTGGACAGTTCTGCATTCTTAGATCATGATTTGCCACTTGTGTCTATGAACCCAGATATATGCTGGCCTTGGGACTGGGTCTCTTGACTCACCAAAATCACTTTAGTCTCCAATCTCAGCTCTTCTCACTAGATTGACATTATCTGCAGAATCCCAGTTACTATATTAATGACTTCTCTTCACCCTCAAGCTGTGGCCCTTTTCTCAGCCCCTCATGACCTACCAAGACTTAAGTCAGCCTCTCAGCATCGCTTGTCAAATCCCCCATAACTCTTCTGTGCAAGCTGTCTGGGCATTCCTGATGGTCTGATTGTTATGGTCACTTACGGCTTTGAGAGCCTATCTCTGCAGAGTTCCCACGTGACTTGTGCATCATCACTTCATACTCTCCCATCTAGGCTGATCCAAGGGTCAACCTCAGCCTTCTCTTGTTTGACAAAAAAAAAACAAAAAACAAAAAAAAAACAAAAACACTCACACAGACGTGTAGAGCAGAGTACATTGAAAGTTTGGGTTTATAACCCAGTAACAGAAAATAGGACATCAGATTTCATTATTCTTTAAAAATCTGCTTGACCACTTGTGCTGATTGGAGGTCCAGCCTTCCTCCGTGTTGCATTTCCCGCTCCGCCTTTCACTTCACTGCCCACTTCACTGTGCAGAGCAGTTCAGTTCTTTTCAGTCTATTCTAAACTGGGTTCTGGCATCCAGTTGCATATCAATAGACTCATTCCTCATTCTTGGGCTTGATCTCACCCTCCCTTCTTCCCTCCACCAGGAAGAAAAGAATAGTATAGAGATACTTTGTCCTCCTTATATGAAGTTGGCCACCTTCCTCAGAAGATGGAAAAGGCTACAGTCAGCTTGAGTGTTAAATACTTGACCTCTCTCTCTCTTTCTCTCTCAGACACGTCACAGGTAATATAGTTTAAATACTTAAATACTTTATGCTAAAAGTTAGGGTATCATATATAACACCCTAATCCCACAGTTCCCAAACTGTGTGTGGAGGTGCCCCAGAGTGCCATAGTGAACTCTCAGGGGGTGCCATGGGATATTTTATAATTTTGAGGAAAACGCAGACTTTGTGCAAACTACCAACTCTAGGTGGTTTGTAGTTTGAACATTAGATTTTTCTACCTTTGAATGATTTCATATCGTTGCAAAGCTAAGTTTTCAGTAGTCGTTTTGATAAAAAAGCAAGTACCATACTAAAGTCAATGTGGAACAGGAAATAGGATGGTAAGAACAAATCTGATTCCAAGGATTGAAAGATTTAGCAGCAGCCAACAACTGCACACACCCCATTAGTAAGTAATTGTGATTAAGAGTAGAATAAAAATATCTTTTTTTAAGTTTATATATATTATTTTTTCAAAGGCCACTAAGTTGTTAAGACATAATTATATTTTAAATCCTTTGGACATTACTACTTAACAATTGAAACTGTTAAGTACTTCCTTTGGCCTAGGGGCACTGTAGAAAAAAATACCAAGAAAATTTAAGGAACTCTGCCCTACTTTTGTATACATGTCAGTCAAAAAAACAAACAAAAAAACTCCTGTATCTAACATAACAGAAAGGTAACTAGATTAACACAAAGAGCCAGGAAAATCAATACTATAAACAACATTAATTAATGAGAACATTATTGTGATTAGTATTCTCTGTATTTTTAATATAAACATCTGAAAAATTTTGAACGGTATAAAAATTTTTAATGAGGAAAGTCTTAGAAGAAAGTCAAACACTAATTAATAAAACCATTTTAAAAAATGAGATACTCTGAATAGTTAAATATTTCTCATTAACAGAATGTTAATGAAAAATCCTTTACCAGTTTATAAAGAAAACATATTCTTCTGTCTTGCTACATACAATTTACTAAATATAATTAAATTTTCTTTTGGTGACTAAGTAACTTAGTAAGGGGTTAAATCACTTGCTCAGGGCTACAACCAGAATGAGTGGCAGGACCAGCATCTGAAACTAGATGTCCAGGCTCCAGCACTTCAGAGATCAATCGGGTTCAGTAAGTTTGGGAAATAGCACATATGATGTTCTACCTCTGAGAGCTGATATCCACTGGAATATTAAAGACTGAGAAAGCCTAAAAGAAGGAAGTTTTTAAAATGTGGTTTACTCTGCATTTCCAAATTCACTGACCCCCAAATGCGTTTTTGCGCAGCAGCTGTGCTGTGGTGCTGAAGAGTGTGAGTCCGACTCTGGAGCCCGACTGCCCGCTTCCCATTCCAGCTCAACCTGAACCATGTCCCACAACTTTTCTCACTTTTGCCACCCGTGACATGGAAGTAATACTAATACCACTTCAAAGACTTTGTAAGCACTGGATGAGAAAATGCATGTAAAGCGCATACTAAGTGCTCTACAAATTTACCTAAAATTGTTAACATTCCTCAGAATTAGTGTTTGTAGAACATAATTTAAAATGCCACCGTAAGTATTTAGACAAAAGCACTAACATGCATACACAGGTAATTGCTGCAGGTCTGTAACACGCCACTGAGGACCCAAAATTTATTGTAAGGCTTTTAGGTAGCACAAGTTTGTGAAAGGAACAAAGGATTATTTGCAATCATGGAGAAGTCTGGAGTTTTCAGTCAGGGAAGAAAGACCAGGCAGTGTTGTGGTCACTGCTGGGCCTGGCTGCTGTTTCTCTCATCGCTGCTTGCAGGCACACAGCCGGTCCCTGGAAGGATCCACGGACGCTGGTGCTCGCGGTGCTCACGGCAGATCGGGACGGGGCAGAGAGAGAAGGGAGCGCCAGCTCCGCTGCTCCTCTCACTCCAGCTGATGGGAAAGGAATATCTGTCTTTCCATTGATTTAACCCTTTTATTCGCCTGACAGAGAGAAGTGATGCTCTTTTTAGTGGTTGCTCTTTCCAAAGAAAGATAAATCATGTTCTTTGTCTTTGAAATGGAAAGTGGAGAGTCATGTGGAGAAACTACCAGTTGGTTTTCTTCTGAAATGAAGGGACATTTGATGAAATCATGAAAGATAATACAGAGGAAATGCATCAGGCTTCACTGAGGTTGGTAAATCTGAAAATTCCTTGGGAGACCTAGGACAGCGAGCATTGCCATTGTTCACATACTTGTGTAGCTATTACTTTTCTATAAAGCAAAGTATTTTACATACTATTGAAGAACTTTAATTGCCTAAAATCACTTCAGTGTGGTCAGTTATAATTTCATCATATTTACACAGTGGAACAATGGAAGATTTATTAATATTAATGTACAATTGGGAAGACAAATAGTTACACTTGACTCTAATAACTGAATAGATTTTTTTTTCTCAAAAAAGAATGAAATACTATGTTTCTGCAATGTGCCTTGGCCACCTGCTTTTCTATGATTAAGCTGTCTCTTTAATGCATTAGTCATACAATTTATACCTGGATCGGGTTGTATGGCTTGTCAAGAAATCTTTATGCAACACAGCATTACATAAGTAGGCTGCCTGATGTGTTATTCCTTGTAAAAATGTTTATCTTTCCTGAATGTGATGATGAGCATTTGATTCATTTGTTCATGTCTCTCTGAGGATGATTTATCAATGTCAATGATACTTAGAGATCTGAGAGTAATTAATGTTGTTTCAAGTAAAGTTGATATGGCAGCCCCACTGAAGGTATCCAGGGAAAACATTGATTACTGTATGGTTAGATCACTTATTTTGTGACTGAAACTCTAACAAGTCAACCTCAAGAGTTCATTCTATTTTTATGAACAAATTAGAGAAACCATATGGAGTACACACACAAAAAGTATCCCCCCAGTTCAAATGTTACCTTTACACAAAATTAGCTAGCAGAACCAAGATCAGCCATGTAAACCTCACCACTTTGCTTTTTATTTTCTCGTGTGATATGCAACAGCAGTTTAATGTTCTACGTTGACAGTTCAGAAATTTAAAGCACTGTTTGTTGTGCAAATTAAAATATATTTAAACTATGGCATGTTTTGAATTCATCAAAATCATCATGTTATGCTATCCTCTGATAATCCTCTGCTTCGTTTAGATGAATCTCAAAACTTTGCTCATATAAAATAGTGGCAGAAAAGAAGCCAGCTCTTTCAGCAGATTCTGTCTGGCTGCCCAGCCCTCTGAGTTGCGGCAGGCGAAGAGCACTTGGTAAAAGGCGGAAGATTTATATGAACTGAAGAGAAACCAGAGTATATTAGCACTTGGTGGGTGAAGTCTCTCCTGGTGGGGGGGCGGGGAGGCCGGGAAATACAAAATGGCGCTGGCACCAGTAAAACCTCACTTAAGCAGAAACTGGAATTTGATGGGATTTCAAGGTGAGAAGAGAGTGTTTGTGTTGATTTTTTTTAAACTGGGAAGTTGGTACTACATACAAACTATTGTGGAAGTATATTAATACCTATTTAATTTTCACTAGGAAAAAAAAGTGTTCTTACTGCATTCTTCTTACCAGTAGATGTTTCAGCATGTATTTTGTTAGGGCTGAAGAGGAGTGAACAATTTCTTTCCCTCTCTCCAAGACATCAGTATATTCTCTCTCTCTTTCTTCCTCTCGTCTTTCTTCCTCTCCCTCCCTCCCTCCCTTCCTCCCTTTCTTCCTGTGTTTCAGATTGTTTGTGCTTCAAAAGTTTTAAGGTATTTCTGCATTGAGGAAAGTTGGCTTCATACTCAAATTAAAATACATCATTCTTAACTTAGAAAGAAATTGCATTTATCTTTAGACAAATACATAGAAGTCAGGCCTTCTTTGACTCTTAGGAAAAAATAAAGGGATAAAACCCTTCAAATAACAGAAAGGGCTCCTGTGGCACCGTGTTGTTATGGCGTATTAATACAGAAAACTTCAGAGTCTTAATTTACTTGAGCAGCCCCTGCAAAAATTTATGCCAGAGAGTGGGAAAAGCTTGGCAGCCAGAGAACTAGATGCCAAATGGTTCCTCACTGGCAGTGGCATCTGGATGGGAGGTTGGCCTGCCTCCGGGACTCTTGGCCAGCAGCACTGTTGTCTGTACAGACGGCTGTGTATCTGTGCAAGAGTCCAATAACTATGTGTGTGTATTTTGGAAAGCTATTATTCTGGGCCAAAGATTTCATTTTTGCATCTGTTGGCACCAATTCTATATTCACCGGCCCCCATTCCCCCCCGCTGCTATGTTTTAGTTTTATGATCAAAAACATTGCACATAAATGGAAACAGATTAAGAGAAGAAAATATTTCCTAATATTTCTCTTAAATCCAACAAAACATGTAGATATGGCATTGAAATTATTCTAATGGACTGTCTTCATTTCCACAAGCCATGAATAATGTGAAGATTCCAATCTCAATGAAAAATCTCCTTGATTTTAGCAGGATTTTGATAGAACCTAATTATAGAACTATCAAAAGTTACTTTTTATCAAAAATGTAACGCACCGTTAAGAAATTTAAAGTCAAGTTACTCTTTCAATGTTTCCAGGGTAACAAAATCATTTTATAATTTTATAAATGCAGTTACTACAGTGTGACACCGGGAATTGCCACACATCCAGTCGAAGGCCTGCTTTATTATGCAGGGCGACAGCCTCTCGACCTTTCGGGATTCCGCTGCCTCAAAGTTACTGGCTTGGAAGACACTCCCAACACCAACTTGACTGAAACAGCGCCTACCAAATGGCCCCTTTACACAAGATGAGGGGGTACCAAGTCGAATAAGATATCTACCAGAAAAATTTTATAACTTCTTTTCCATTTTGATGAAGAAAATCAGGAATACTTTTAAACAAATAGAAAGAACACCAGGAAAAAGAAATAAAAGCTAAGTGGAGGTCCAAAGTACCATAAGGAATATACAAGGAACGGGGACAAGATACACAATTTTGTGTGTATCTTACAGAGACATTTCTGTTGAAGTCAATTATACATTGACTTCAATTATTACAATTATTACAATTGTAAATGTAATATTACAATTATTACATTTCTGTTATAATTATTGAGGTATGATAAGGAGAGGAAGAATGAAGTTACTGCTGCTATAAGCAAGTCTCTTCGGCCAAAGTGGCCAGGGCATGACTCCCAGAAATATAACTAAAATCAGCCTGTGGATGTTGCGGTTAATTGTGCAGAAGCCATCTGCCACAACTTTCCTCTCTCCCTATGGCCTACGGACATCTTTATGGAGAAAGGAGGTATGTCCAGAAGCTTATAGATGACCATAATATCATCTCCAAAAGCCCTCCTCCAACTTGGTAGTGTCAAGATTGTTTTCTGAGTTAAATGAGGTAATCAACATGTGATGGATTGGAGTCATGTTGAATTTCATAATCAACACACAGAATTAATTAAAAGAGGCCAGAGGGTCTAGACCAGAAGGACTCCTGTATAACCCAAAAGAATTAGCAGGTCCGAAGGAAGAACATGTCAATTAGAAGGGAGGTTGGTCAGCTACATGGGCAGTGTCCATCCCATAAGCATCCTGGGGAAGGCCCTGCCCAAGGACCCACCTGTATTAATCATACCTTTTTATTTGACATTTTTTCTGGTGTTTTGACAACTGGAGCCTTGCTGATGCTGGAGAGACTGACCCTCCCAGGGCTGGCTATGTCCTAGAGATAGCAAACTACTTAAAGCAACTTATATATGCAAGCCAACCAATTCAAAGCCCATCCCCCCACACTCCCCTACCCCTCTATCTAGCTTTTATACTCCGGGCCACTATCCACCAGCCATAGTCACTCCAGGGCCAGGTATCAGACAACTAGAGACAGCCCCTAAACCTGAGAACCTGTTGAAATTATTCACACCAAACCAGCTTATCCTGTCATTCTCCTTCCTTCCCTCAAAATCACAATTCAGGCTCTTGCCCACATTTTCTCCTCACTCCTTCTGCCTCCTGACCAACCTCGGTGCCGCCCCTTGTGGACACCTTACATAGTGTGCTGTGCCTGCTGTTTCTAGGGACCTGGAAACTCAGAAATGCCTTCCTTCAAACAGTCACTTCCATGTCTGTGCATTTTGCCATGCCTGATTCAAACAAATCCCAGGTACATTTTGAAACCACCACTCTGGGGCCAGTGGCATTGAGCTAACACGTCTAGTAGCCTGAGGTCTGTAAACAATCTACGCACACAACTATTACCTACTGTTTCTTTTTCATTCTTATTAAATATCCTACTGCTCTAATTTAGTATGTCAGGTGGCATGTCTATAAGAACAGAAGATTCTGTATCAGTCTCTATCACATTTCTCATTAACAGATTAATAAACTAGATTTCTAGGTTTCTGTACCAATCTTATGAGTTTAGTTAGTTCATTACTGATCAGCTCTTCATCAGGCTGACATCAGTCTTGTGTGTCTGTATGATGAGGGTCATGGTCTAGAGCCTTGCTTCTCAAGGTGTAGTCCAATAGCATCAGCATCACCAGGTAGCCTGTTAGAAATGTAAAATTGAACTTCAGGCCCCACTCTAGGTCTACTGAATCAGAATCTGTATTTTAACAAGGTCCCAGGTGATTTGTATGCACATAAAACTTGAGAATCACTAACTACTTAAATGCAGGGAGTAGCAAATTATTTTTTAAAGTACCAAATAGTGAATATTTTAGATTTTATGGGATATATGGTCAATGATGCAACTTCTCAACTCTGCCATTTTAGCACAAATGCAGCCATAGGCAATATGGAAACAAATAAGCATGGCTATATCCCAATAAAACTTATGCATAGACTAAAATTTGAATTTCATATAATTTTTACATCACAAAATTTTTTAACCACTTAAAATTGCAAAAACCACTTCTAGCTTCTAAGACCTTGCAAAAATAGGTGATGGGAAAGATTATACTAGCCTACGCTTGGTTAGTCTAGACCATGGAAAATTTAATCAAGTTCTGTGAAAAGAGGCATTCCCTGTTAGCCCACCCCCAAGCCCCATTTTCCAAGTGATACATTTCCTTTTTAAATTATCAGAAGTTGGTTACTTTTTTCATTTTGAGAATACTTGCTAAAACACAATGAGTTGTTTCTAATAATTTAGAATTTATGACTTTATAGGACCACAGGAATTCTAGAAGATAGGTGTAACAGTTAACAGATCGAACTGTATCATAATCTGGAATATCAGTGTTTTGATCAAACAGGCAATTTTCAATTTATTTCATGTGGTTACCTGGGTTATCTGACCATGAGAAGCCATGAAGGAGTGACAGACCGGTGACCCTCCTACAATAATGCACACGTCTGCGAGTATGACCAAAGCGCATGTAACAAAGCGCGGACAGAAGCAGGTGTATAGTACCCATCACCTGGGCTCTCGGCTCTCTGTCACCATTTGTGTAGCAGGGTGTGTGCATGGGAGCAGGCTGCGGTCACCCGTCAGCCCCGCCACCGTCTGGTTCCTCTACGCGTCAGCCACAGAAATAAGTGGTCTGGGCACCTCCACGGGGTTCATTTTTCCCAAGGAGATAAGGGAGTTGCCAATGCAATTCTACTTCATGATATGAAGTGGGCTGATGAATTCAGAATATCATTTGTACTGTTTGAGTTATCAGGTATTTTGCTTGAATTGGATTAACTAAGAAAAAAAGCATATCAGTCATGATGCTTTAAGTAGTGATCTCAGATACCTAAAGCTCCCATATTGACACACATATTTCTAGATATCCATTTCACAATAATAGTTTTATAATTTGAAGGAATTTTTACTTCTAAATTAAATCTTATTACATAAATTTCTAAGTTTATATATTTATCCACAGTTCTAAAGCTTGAATATATGTGATAATCACCTAGGGAATTTTTTTTTTTAAGTCAAATGCCAAACAGGATCCTCCCAAGACTTCTCTATTTAAAAAAAGAAAAAAATCCTCCCAGGTTATCCCAATGTCTGTCGGTTGAGAACCACTGCTTTGGCAGTTACCAAACAAGAGTGCTACACTTTTTTATCAAACGTGGCTATTTTTCTGAAATTTTTGTAAGACACATTTTTTTTATCATTTAAAAGTGAATTGGAAACACTATTAAAAGAAAAAAACTTAATCCTTGTGATTCTTCATAAAACCTACTTCCACAATGTTCTTAGGATCAGTGTAGATACAACTGAAACTATAAGCCTCCTTTTATTTTTGCTTTTTTATCCAGATAAATTGGCTTTAGACATTAATTAAATACGATTCAACAAGCACATATGCCCTAATGCCCTAAAAACATGGCGATTTTATTCTCAACACTGTTTCAAAACCTGCAATTGCACTATACTGCCTCTCTGTACATTCATCACTGTCCATCTCTGTTAGATGATCAATACCAAAATAGAGATATAAATAAAAAGTATGAAAATAAACTTGCTTTGATGTTATTTTGTTGCTGTTCATGCTTGGTTTCCTACTATCTCAATTCCACCAGAATATGGGATTGTGTTAAATAATCACTACTCAGATCTGTGCCTGCCGTCACCCCAGAAGTGTTTGAAGACATTCCTGTGTAGATTTGGGAGGACAAAACGGTGTGCCCTCTTCTGGCCCCCGCCTTGCCCTGTCAACTCCAACTTTTGTGCCTCTGAGAAACAACTGAATAACTCAGAGGAGCACCTTGGGATAGCTACTACCCAGAGATACCACTCATCTTTTCTCAGTTTTCACCGAGGGATAAGTGGACATAAAGATTTTTGAAAAATAATTTTTGTTATTATTTTGGAGTGTGTGGAGGAAAAATAAATAATTAAATAAGTTGTTAAAACATTTCATCTTGTGTAACAGAAACTGGATAATTGAACTATTCAAATTTCAAACAGTTGCGTTAATAGTAACTTAATTTTATTTATTTTTTTTAATTATTTTATTGTTGTTCACTTACAGTTGTCTGCATTTACCCCCACCCCCAACCCCAGGCAAACCCACCTCCCTCCCTCGCTTCCACCCTCCCCCTTGGTTTTGTCCATGTGTCCTTTATAGCAGTTCCTGAATACCCTTGTCCCCATTATCCCCTTCCCCCTCCCCTCTGGTTACTGCCAGATTGTTCTAAATTTCAATGTCTCTGGTTCTAATTTGTTTCTCTGGTTGTATTTTGCTTGCTTACCTCACAAGCATCTTGGCTATGGCTGATCTGAGTTCCCCGGTAGCTGATCTGGCTTTGGTGCCTTCTCTCATGAGTCCTTATATAAAACCCCTTAACATTTCATATAGTAAAGGCTGCGTGATGATGTACTCCTTGCACTTGACCTTATCTGAGAAGCACTTTATCTGTCCTTCCATTCTAAATGACAGTTTTGCTGGATAGATTATTCTTGGTTGTAGGTCCTTGCTTTTCATGATTTGAAATATTTCTCTCCAGCCCCTTCTTGCTTG
>PVJI01014594.1:0-43709 GCA_004026765.1 Micronycteris hirsuta
ATTAAGGCCCAGTGCACTGCCCCAAGGCCCATGTCCCGAACCACCTCACTGTGCTGTGCGGTGGTCAGTGTGGAGGCTGTTCCCAGAGACAGTTTGACAGAGGGGGCCATCCAGGACCAAAGTGACTCCGGAACAGAAGGCCTTCTTCGAGACAGAAGCTTCTCTCACAGGGAAGTCTTGGAGGTGCCCAGGGCTCCGTGAGCAGCCAGGCCCCTCCTCCCTTGTTGCCCTGCAGTCCTGCTTCCTCCCATCACTTCCGGATGCTAGCCAAGGAGGAGCAGAGCAAAGTGGCAGGCACACACACCTTCCCTTTAAGAGAATGGTGCAGAAGTTGTACAAATCACTGCTCCTCACATCCCATTGGCCAGAATTTAATCATGTGACCACACAAGTTACAAGGAAGGCTGGGGAATGTAGTCTTCCTATGGATGGCCCAGTTCCCGTTCCAGGGTTCTGTTGCTGACAAAGGGGAGAGTGGATATTGTGGTATAATGGGCTGTCTCTGCCACAAAGGGGTTTAACCGCTTGGGTGGGGGTGGGGTGGCCTGCTCTGAGGTCTGGTGAGGATGGAGTGGACGCTGGCCGTGGAGGTTGCCTGACTTGGTCTCCATCTGCCCCGCAGGTACAACTGCAAGGAGGAGTTCCAGATTCATGATGAGTTGCTCAAGGCCCATTACACGCTGGGCCGGCTCTCGGATGCCACCCCTGAGCACTACCTGGTGCAGGTGAGGTTGGGCCCCGCCCTTCCCTCCCTCTTCCAGCCTCTCTCCACCCCTCCTGTCCTCCTTCCTTATAGGTTTCCTTCCTAATCTCTTCTTCTTCCTCCCGTCCCCCTTCTCCATTTTCACTACCTCATCCCACCCTCTGGTCCCAATCCCAGTTCCTCTCACTTCCTGGTTTTCTGGGGCCCATTCCTCCTGCCCGGGGGAGCCCCTGTTCTTCTCTCCATCCTTCCCCTGCCTGACCCCAGATGCCGATACCCCACCCCTCACAGCCCCAGGCAGAACGTAGATGAGGACAGAGGCCCCCAGGCCCCAGGCTGCTTCCCCAGGCTGGGGCCTCCCTTCCCTTCTCTTTCTTAGCTGTGAAAGTCTTAGAACTTCTCAGACTTAGCTGTGGTTTTTTGTTTTTGTTTTTGTTTTTTTTTTGCCTTAAACACCCCCTAGAAAGTAAAGTCCACAAGGACAGATGATTTTTCGTCTCTCTTGCTGGCTGCTGTAGGCTGTCCCTCAGAACTGCGCGGGGCGAGTTGTAGACCCTCAGTAAACACTCAGTGAAAGCATGACAAGGAACAGTGACGACAAACTGTACTTACGGAAAGAGCAGCTGAGAGTGTCTGGTGTCTGGAAGAACTGGTCCCACTTACCTGTCAGCAGTGTGGGTGCTCAGGGAGGTGGATGGGACAGCCTCAGGTTCCTTTGTGCCCGGGAATGAATTCTTCTGGTTCTCCCTGCTCACCCCTGGTCCCCAAGTATGATCTTCCTCTTTTCCCTGTAGTCATGGCATCTTCACCCAGTTGGGGAGGGGAGAGACCTGCCTGTCCTCCAAAGGGCAGGACCCTAGGAAGGGGCTGGTGCAGTCTTCCCGAGGGGACTCCTGCTGCCCCAGCTGCGACTCCCTGCTCTGGCCCTTCTCCACGTCCTTCCTCCCAGGAGCTGCGGGCCCACCCCAGAGCCAGCTCTGGTTTCCTGCCCTGGAGTACCTCTCCCAGGTCTCCTTCTTCAAGGTGTGGCTCAGGTGCCAACACCTATGTGAAGCATTCTCAGATTCCCACTCAGAAGGGGTTGTCTTTTCCTTCCCCTCACTCTGTGATCGCCTTCCTGGGATCACGTGTTTTGTCTGTTCTGTGAGCCTGCAGGCAACTTGAGGACCATGTCCCCTACCCCAATTCCCTGATCTCCATCTCCTGGGGCCCAGGACAGAGTACTGCCTGCAGGAGATGTCCCCGAGTCATCTCAGTGACCCCCTGTGGCTCTCCCACTGCCAGGGACGCTACTTCTTGGTGCGGGATGTCGCTGAGAAGATGGACCTGCTGGGCACTCTGCAGAGCTGCGGGGCCCCCAACTTCCGGCAAGCGCGGGGCGGGCTCGCCGTGTTTGGCATGGGACAGCCCAGCCTCTCGGGGTTCAGGCAGGCCCTTAAGAAGCTCCAGGAGGATGGACACAAGGTGAGCACAGCCACTTCTCAGACTGGGGCTAGCATCTCGAATCTGGGGAAAGGGGCCCCCGGAAGAGTTAACTTCAGAGGCTTTGGAGGGTCCTCGGCCACAGGATCAGGAGCGTGGCTGGTGACCTTGGCTAAGCCCTGGCAGGCCTTGGATACCAAAATGGTCTTTGTGGTCAGCACGGTTGGAAATCCCAGGCCAGTGTTATTGCATTGTCCTGTGTGGACACGGGAGTCTCAAGATTAGCATTCCTCACACATGCACCCCGCTCTGAGAGCCTCAGAGGGAGCGAGGGGGTGACAGGGTGACAAGAGGGGCCGTAACGAGAGAGCCACTGGCTGATGATCGTGGTTGACCCTCGCAGCCTCACCTCAACCCCAGGGAGGGGGAGCAGGTATTCTCCCATTTTACAGAGGAGGAAACCCAGATCCAGAGGGTAAGTGACATAGCTCATGAGTGGTGTCCCAGGACCCAAACCCAGACACCTGCGTTCTAGGTGCCGGCTTTTAATGCCCCTTCTCCCCACCTGCTGCCCTGGTGGGGTTTTGTCTGCAGGACGGCGGCCGAGGGCCCGCTGTGATTGCAGGCTCCTCGTGGGCTCCCCGCAGGCACACAGATCAGACATTGGACCTGGGGTTGAGATGGAGAGTCTCTGAGTGACCAGAGTGGGGTGTGGGCAGATGCCCTCTCCCAGCTTGACCGCCGGCTCCTCCCGGGTGGGGCCTGCCCGCACTTCTCCCTCTGTCTGTCTGATGCACAGTGGGTGATTGATCATGTTGTAGTCGCGGACCTTCATTTCTAACGAGTATTATCAAGCGCTTGATTTACCCAGGGCTCTGCGCTGGCAATAGCGGAGACGTGAAAATGCCCCGGGGGAAGGTTCCCCCTGTGCGGGACCTGTAATCCACTAAAGGAGGAAAGATGTGTCATGGGTAGCGCTGCCACAAAGCGGGGGTGAGGCCCGGATGAAGGACCGTTGGCCCTGAGCGGGTGGGGGTCCGGAGCAGGTGGCATGTGGTCTGTGCTTTGCTTCTGGGGCAGGACTCGGGTCTCAGGGACAGGGCAGGGTGAAGAGCCCTTGAGGAGGGGGGACAGCAAGTGTAAAGGCCAGGACGGGGGCAGTGGCCGGGGGTCCCTGCCCCGGGGTGGTGACGACGCCCCCTCCCCGGGCTCCGGCAGGAGTGTGTCGTCTTCTGCGTGCGGGAGGAGCCTGTGCTGTTTCTGCGTGCTGATGAGGACTTCGTATCCTACACACCGCGGGACAAGCAGAGCCTGCACGAGAACCTCCAGGGCCTCGGGCCTGGGGTCCAGGTGGAGAGCTTAGAGCTGGCCATCCGAAAAGAGGTGAGGGCCCCTGGGATGGGTGGGGGCCTCCTCCCTGGTAGGCCTCGGGCGGCTGAGTTGAGACCCACAGCTCAGCTTTGCTCTCACTGGCCCCTGCTCACCCACTTTCCCGCCCTTCGTGGGCCAGTGGCTGGTTACAAGGCCGGCTCCCGGGCAGCCAGAGGAGGGACTTCCTGTTCCCAGCTCTGCTCGCCTCTGCCCCTTTCCCGCCCTGCCTCTCTCCTCCACACTCAGCACTCCTACGTAGGAGGAGGTCTTGGGGGTGGAAAGAGTACTAGGTTAAGAGTCGAAGAGTGGAGTTTAGGCCCTGCAAGCTGTGAGGCCTGGGGGAGTCATGGCCCTCATGGCTTCTGCTGATTTCTGAGGTTCCTCTGTCACCCCCCTCCCCCCCACACGATTTGTCAAGGTCTCTGAGGCTGTTGACACACCACAGAGGTGTGCAAATAATGGGGGTCGCAGTGCCCCCGGGACTTCCACGGGCAGGAGCCCGGGCCGTGCTGGCCCCTGGCTGTCTCCCCACCTCCCTCCCTGGCCTCCCTCCGTGGCCTCCCCTCCAGCTCCCAGCTGACAGGGTCTCGCCCCATTCTCCAGTCTGGCGGCCTAGCTGCCTCCTGGGCGGAGCCTTCCGACCGGAGGTCGTAGGTGGCTGCCTTTAGGACACCCAGGCCATAGACCGCGCCCCTGGCGACGTAGTTCCCCTGGGGGAAAAGCAGCCTGTCCCTGGCCTCCGTGTGGCCTGCCACTCTGGAGCCCGGCCGGGAAGGCCAGGAGGGACCTGAGCGCCCGCCATGGCTCCCCGGCCCCGCACCCCCGTGCAGATCCGCGACTTTGCCCAGCTGAGGGAGAGCACGTACCACGTGTACCACAGCCCCGAGGACCCGCGGGGCGAGCCCCACGCTGTGGCCATCCGGGGCGAGGACGACGTGCACGTGACCGAGGGGGTGTACAAGCGGCCCCTGTTCCTGCAGCCCACCTACAGGTACCGAGGGCCAGTCCTGGGCAGGACCCCAGGGGGCCGGGCGTGGTGACCTCTGGGCCTGCTGTCCCGCTGTGGCCTGTCTCACCAGCTGCAGGTGGGGCGCAGGGGTGGAGGGATGCCCAGGGTATGTGGCCTGGCTGATGGGCTGCTCCCCCTCACCGGGCAGGTACCACCGCCTGCCCCTGCCAGAGCAGGGGGCCCCCCTGGAAACCCAGTTTGATGCCTTTGTCAGTGTCATCCGGGTAAGTGGCAGGGCGGAGGGGAGCAAAGGCCCAGAGGGTGGGTCTGTGTGTAGTCCTGACTCCGCGGAGATGCTCAGGGTGGGCTTGGCCTCTGGATTTCCTCAGAAAGAGTCCTCATTCTGGGTTGTGTGGGGTGTCGAGTGTGTTGGGGATTTGTGCCTGTGTGTGTGCACGTCTGCGTGTATGGGCGGTTTGTGTCCGTGTGTCTGTTTGGGGTGTGTATCTGTACACTCCCGAGTGACGGAGCCCTGCGCTGGCCATCGGGGGGACTGGGCTTCGGGCGCCTGGGCTGCTCACGTGCTGTGTGATCTTGGGCACGTCTAGCCTCTCCAGGCCTCAGGTGCCTCTTTCTTTACTGGAGCTAAAGGTTCAGCCGCTAGACTCTTCTGCCATTACTTCCCGAGTCCCGGTGGCGGTCCTTGCTCGGCCCCTTCCGGAGGTCATCTCGTTTAAGTCGCGTCTCACAGGGGCGTTAGATGTGGCCTTCTCCCCTCTGAGTGGTTCTCATCTCCAGAGGCAGTGCCTCCGTCTCCCCAGGGCCCGGGGAGGGGCCAGGCTGGGCTCCTGGGGCAGGCAGAGCAGATCGAGCCGTGGGGGTTGGCAGAAGAGGCTGAGCTGCCTGTCTGGCTCCACCTTGCTGCAGACTGTGGGGTGGGGTGGGCGTATATCGTGACCCCCCTACCCTATTTGCTCCTCAGCTGAGGGGTTTCTGGGTCACGTTGTCACCTGAGACGGTCCTTCCCCAGGAGAATCCCAGCCTGCTGCTGCTTCGAGATGCCCACGGGCCTCCCCCTGCTCTCCTCTTCAGCTGCCAGACAGGTGTGGGCAGGACCAACCTGGGCATGGTCCTGGGTGCCCTCGTCCTGTCTCACCGCAGCGGGGCTGCCTCCAGGCCAGAGTGAGTGGTGTGGGGCCCGGCGCCCCAGGAACTGCCCCAGTGTGCCAGGGACACAGTGGGGGCTCAGAGCCAGAGCTGGAAATTGGGCATCTGGGGGTTCGTTTCCTGGTTTACTGTAGACTTGCAGGGTGACCCGGAGAAGTCACTTGACCTTTCTGGGGAAAAGTGCCCCTTGCTCCCCCCTGCCTGATTTGAAAGGCAGACCTGGAGCCTGTAGTCGGTGCCTGTCAGCGGCTGGATAAACGGGAGAGTGTCAACAGCAGCGCCACCTAGTGCGCTGATTATGCTCCCGCCCCCTTCCTTGCCAGGGCTGTCCCTGTGAAGACCAAGCCACTGCCCATGGAGCAGCTCCAGGTGGTCCAGAGCTTTCTCCACGTGGTGCCCCAGGGGAGGAAGATGGTGGAGGAGGTGAGCCGGGGGCTGGGCAAGGCCCTGGGGCGTTCCCTCCCCTCAGGGTGGCGTCTGTTCCTCCCCTGACAAGCCCTGCTCTCATTCTTGGCCAATCATTCTCTGTACCCCCTTTTCTTCTCTTCTATCTCCTACCATGTTTCCTTGGCTCTGCTCCCCGCTGCCCCCTTGTCCCTGGTCCCTGGCACCAGGTGGACAGAGCCATCACTGCCTGTGCTGAGTTGCACGACCTCAAGGAAGTGGTCTTGGAAAACCAGAGGAAGCTGGCGCGGGTGCGGCCGGGGAGCCCAGCCCAGGTGAGGCGCCGAGAGCGTCTGCTTCTGCAGGAACCTGCAGCCTCTTTTCGTTGGGCCTGTTGACCGGTCGCTGTCAGACCGACTCTTCGCGGTGGCTTCTCCTCCCGTTAGAAGAGCGGTTTTCAGAGGAAGGGGAGGTAGGGGGCTGCATGCGCAGGCAGGACAGATGAGGGGAAGGGAAGTTTACTTTCCCTGACCAGGCCCCCTGGCTGCAGGATAAACAGGATGGAGGAAGGAGCTGCCGGTGGGGTGCTGGGGGCCTCCGGATCCAGATCCTTCCCAGACGCTCTCGGCCCCCACACGCATGCCCGTGGCGCTCCTTCGGGAAGGCCGGTTTGGTCCAGCCACTGCCTTCGGAAGCCTGGCAGGCGCTGGGCCGTCTCAGCAGGCCGTCCCCACGCCCGGGGAGGGGGAAAGGCTTGGCAGTGTTTGCAAACAGTGCGTGGAAAGAATCTAAAGCCTGTGGAGCCTTTTTCTTTTTTAACACTTTAAAACCATCTTATAAAAGCAATATTATATGATGGAAAATGAGAAGTTGGAGAAGGAACCAGTCCCTCCTAGTCCCAGCTTGGCTGCCGTGGCGTTTTGGGCCGCCTCCCTTCAGTTTTCCTGCCCGGGATGTCCTCGTGTTGGCTGCCCCAGCCGGGATGCGCGTCCCGCTTACTCTGTTTTGTTTTTCCCCTGTTCGTACCTGGCTGTCGTCACGGGGGATTTTCCTGTCTGTGTAATGTGAGGTCACAGCCCGGTTAAGCCCCCCTTGGCCTGACGGGTTCAGAGCGCTGTGGCCTGGGTTCCGGCCCTGGCTCTGCCACGGGCAGGGGGTGGGGGTGGGCAGCCTGTTGAGCTGCTCCGTGACTCCGGTGTCCCCACTTGCAACCTGGGGCCTCCTCCCAGAGGGTCGTTGTGGAGAGGAGGTCAGAAGAGATCCATACCACACCCAGAAGGGGGCCTGACGCAGAGCAGGTGTCCTGGCGTGCCACCTGCCACGGCTTATTAACTGGCCCCTCTTGTCGGACAGTTGTCACTTGCAGTTCTGTGTCAGTGTAAACACTGTTGCATCAAGCAGCTTCGTGAAAATGAGGCTTTCACGAATTTAGGGATTTTCCCTGTGGTCTGGATGAGGGGCCGGGCCCAGCCACCACCTGCGTCTGTAGGTCAGCTTTACCGGGACGCGGCGCTGCCTGTCCACCACACGCTGCGCCGGCCGTCTCACGCTGCAGCGGCGGGGTCGAGACAGATGCTGTGCGGCCGGCAAACCCGGAGTACTCACTGTTTGGCCTTTTACAGAAATGAAAGTTTGCCGATCTCTGGCCTAGATTCCCAAAGATGGAATTAACCTTCATCAAAGGGCATGACCTTTCTTTCGGGCCTATGCTCACCTCCCTTGCCCCGCACAGGGTTTACTGACCCAGCAGGAGAACCCCAGTACCTGAAGGCTGAGAGAGGGACCCTGGGGACCAATCCAGTCCCCTCTCTGACAAGCTCTCAGCCAGAGGTGCTGGGCTGGGGTTAGGGCGCGTGTTTGGGGACCCGGCCCTGTGGCTTTGAGGAAGCCACTTCACTTCTCTGAAGCTCGCTTTCCCCTCTGTGAAGCAGGGGTGCTGGTCGTGGACCCTCGGAGCCCTGTCATAAGGGTCTTTCTGTTTTCTCGCAGGGAGGGCCGTAGGCGCAGGGAAATGAGGGCCTCTGGCCCAGGGGAGAGCGCGGATGCACTCGCTGCTCCTACACAGACGGTGTGCCGCGCTGCGCGGTGGGGGGCGCTCCTGGGCGGCTCAGAGCTCGTGGGCGAAGCCGGCTGTAATCGCTGTAGCGTCCCTGTGCCACGGGTTACCTGCTGCACATGGGTAGAACTGTGTTAAGAAGGGACAGATAGATTGTCTTCTGGGGATTTCTGAGGCTTGACTCCTGCCCTTCCGGGGGGTGGGGACGGTGTGGCCAGAGCAGCCCCATCTTTACTTCCCCACCCGCTCCTCTCAGGGAAGCAGCAGCCAGCACAGCGTCCGGCAGAGGGCGCTGCGGAGCCTGGAGCGATACTTCTACCTGATCCTCTTTAACTACTATCTGCATGAGCAGGTGGGGCCCCGGGGGTGAGTGGACTCATGCCCCTTACCCTGGGGCCCCTCCAGCCTCCCCACCACAGTGACAGGCACGGGGTCATCCAGGACTTCTGTGGGACTGGGGAGCAGAGTGGGATACATGTGTTGGTTTCAGAGGAAGGAGAGACCCAGATGGGGGTGGTCCCTGAGTAGGTCAGGCAAAGGGAGGCCCACCTCTCTCCTCTGGCCCCCACCCCATCTCTGTACCCTTAGCTAGGGCATCGAGGCCTAGAAAGATCTTGCTTTGGACGTCCTGGTTCTTGCTCCCTACCCTCTCACCCCTGCCCTGGGTCATCATGGATGCCTCCTGGGATTCTACCACCCGGGGGAGGCAGGGAGACAGCAGGTGGCCCTGCGCCCCTGAGCTCCTGTCTCTCTGCCTCGGGCTGCAGTACCCGCTGGCCTTTGCCCTCAGTTTCAGCCGCTGGCTCTGCGCCCACCCTGAGTTGTATCGCCTGCCTGTGACCCTGAGCTCAGCGGGGCCTGTGGCCCCAGGGGACCTCATCGCCAAGGGCTGCCTGGTGAGTGCGGCTGGCCGTCTGGGGAAGTGCGATTGTGGGGGCTGGCCTGCAATTCCTGTGGGTCTGTGAAGCACTGCCTCACAAGACGCAGAGGGTGACAGCCGTGGGGTGGTGGAGTCTTCCTGTGAGCGTAATGGGGTCATTTTCAGGCCGGAAAAGCAGGTGCAGCTTTGGCCACTGGGATCGTCCCCTCTCCTGAGTCTCACACCGAAGTGCTCTGGGCAGGGAGTCAGGAGCCCTGGTTCCAGAGTCTTTGCTGCCGGCTTCTCGTCTCTGAACCTAAGTTCCCCGTCTGAGAGTGGGCACCATCGGCCGTCCCCTCACCGGGCCGTGATGGAGATCTGAGTGCGACCTGCGGTCTCGCCCTTCCGCTGCCCCCCTGGGGCTGGTCCTGACCTCTGAGGGGCTGCTGCTGTCCCCACAGGGCGAGGACGATCTCATTTCCCTCGACGCACTCGGCACCATCAGAGAGATGGATGTGGCCAACTTCCGGCGGGTGTCCCGGATGCCCATTTATGGCACCGCCCAGCCTAGTGCCAAGGTGACCACCCCAGTGGGCAGGGGCCCCCTTGTGGGGCGGCGGAAGGGGAAGGTTGAGTGCTTTGCTGACCTCCTGCTGTCCCGCCAGGCCCTGGGGAGTATCCTGGCCTACCTGACCGATTCCAAGAGGAAGCTGCAGCAGGTCGTTTGGGTCAACCTGAGGGAGGAGGCTGTGCTGGAGTGTGACGGGCACACCCACAGCCTGCGGGGGCCCGGGCCGCCCATGACTGCTGACCAGCTGGAGGTGAGGCCCTCTGCCTTCTGCACACCTCTACACGCCCACGGAGGCCTGGGGACTTGGCTTGGGGGGTCTTTAGGAGGTCCCGTGCTCCTGTTGTACAGATGGGGAAACTGAGGCCCCCAGGGGGAGCCGTGTCAGAGGTGGATGATTTGGGACACCTTTTACGGCCCCCTGCCTGGTGCTGGGTCTGGTTTATGACCTGGGAGGCTGAGGAAGGGGCAGGCATGGGTCCGGAAGCCAGGGCTGGTTCTGGCCACGGCAGTCTCTATTATTTCAGGGCCGCCTCAGTGACCAGTGTGCCCTCTGCCCACCTTCCCCTAGGACCTGGAGACCCAGTTGAAGGCCCACCTGAGCGTGCCTCCCCCAGGCGCAGAGGGCCCAAGGACCCACAGGTTCCAGACGTGCCTCACCATGCGGGAGGTCTTCAGCCAGCACGGCGGGGCCTGCCCCAGCCTCACCTACCACCGCATCCCTGTGCCGGACTTCTGTGCCCCCCGAGAGGAGGTGAGGGGCCAGGAAGGCAGAGCCTCTGGGGAGGGAGAGGAGCCTTGGCTGTGGGCACGGCTCTGCTGAGGGCTGGGAGCTCGGTCCCCAGGCTTTTACGTTTGGCTCAGGTGGGTTTATTCCAAAGTCCTTTTCAGGCTCGGTATCTGCCTGCATGTGTGTGCGTGCGTGTTTCTGATGTGTTGTAGGTGTGTAGGGGCGAGCAAGTGCCTGCTGTTTGTGGTGCATGTGTCTGTTGGGGACTGTTTGCCGTGGTGTGGGTGCCGTCCTGGGGGGGTGTGGTGCGTGCGCTTTAATGGCGTCTGTGTTGGGTATCTCGTCTCTACCGGGCACAAGTGCGGAGGTGTCTTTCGGGGAGCTGTGCGGCACGGTGCGTGTGTGGGGTTTGGGGGAAGGTGCTGTGGGATGCTGCGTGTGGCGCAGGGTGTTGGTGTGCACGCGGCTCCTGTAGGTCTGCGGCACACGTTCCTGTGGGTGTCTGTGGTGTGTGCCTGGCGTGTATTGTGAGAGGGCCGCTGTGTGCCTGTGTGATACAGCAGTTGTTTGGGTACCGTGTCGGTGTGGGTCGGTGCCATGTGCGCAGGACCTGTGGACAGGCTTGCGGTGATAGGTAGTGATGGGCTTGGATTTTCCGTCACCACGTGCTCTGTGCGCTGGTTGCCTGTAGTTTGTCGCCCCCTGGTGGCCATGCACTGCAGCGAGCCGTTGAGTCTAGACTGCCCTAGGCTGAGGCTTGGGTTGGGTCCGCCTTAGGTGGGCGGTAGAACAGGGGGTCTGTGCAAGGCCTGGGGAAGCAGCACATCGGAGTGTGTGCACATGTGCACGTCCTGCCTGGCGGACGGTGGGCACCAGGAGCCCCAGGGCTGTGTGTGTGTCAGTTCAAGTGTCCAGGCCCCGTCCTGGGGCGGGGATTGTGCACCTGGTTTCGTGTGCACTGCGGTGAGTCGAGTGTGTGTATGCAGGCTGTGAGCGTGACAGAGCCTGGCATGGGGTGAGCACTCCCTTTGTGGGGTGGGCCACCTCGGGACGGACTCATCTCCCCACGCAGGATTTCGACCGGCTGCTGGAGGTCCTGCAGGCTGCCCTGGCCAAGGACCCAGGCACCGGCTTCGTGTTCAGCTGCCTCAGTGGCCAGGGCCGGACCACGACTGCCATGGTGGTGGCTCTGCTCGCCTTCTGGCACATCCGAGTACGTGAGGGAGGCCCCTCGTGTGGGGGGCGGCCTGCCCAGGTTCGGGGGGGCACTTGGTCCCTACGGATGCTGGCTCTGCCAAGAGGATGTGGGGGGTGGAGATGGTGCCTGGTGTGCCCAGCAGCCCTGGGCAGAGGGCCAGCAGGGATGGCCAGCCCCTGGCAAGGGGCTCCTGGAGTGAGGGAGAGGCGCAGCCAGGGTGGGAGCGCTCCTTGTCCCAGCTTCTGTCCTCCCTCAGGGCTTCCCCGACATGGTCGAGGAGGAACTCGTGAGTGTGCCTGACGCCAAATTCACCAAGGGGGAGTTTGAGGTGAGCACGCCCTGTAGGGAGGGTCCCTGGGGGACACCTGGGGGAGGAGAGAGGGTGAATGTTGCTGACTGGGCTTGGTGGGGGATTTCAGAGCTCTTAATGCTGTCGCCTCTGCCACCTCATCACATCGGCGCTTCTCTGCCCCCATTTCACAGATGGGCAGAGCAAGGCCCGGGGCAGCTGAGCTTGGGGCCCTGGCAGATGCCCTCTGGTTGCCTTTCTACACTGTTGATAGTGTCTTTTTTAATTTTTTTTGCAAAAGTTTTAAATTTTAATGTTCAATTTGTCCATATTTTTTTTTGTTTCTTGTTCATATAGTGTTATTTCCAAGAAATCATTGTCAAATGCAGTGTTACGAAGGTTTTCTTCTGAGAATTTTATAGTTTTAGCTCTCATCTTTAGGTCTTTGATCCATTTTGAGTTAATTTTTGTATATGGTGAAGGTAAGGGTTCAAGTTCATTCTTTTGCATGTGCCATCCAGTGTTCTCAGCACCATTTGTTGAAAAGACTGTCCTTTCCCCATTCAGTGGTCTTGCATCCTTGTCAAAAATCATTTGCTCATCCTGGCCGCGTGGGTCAGTTGGTTGGAGTGTCATCCTGTATACCAAAAGGTTGCAGGTTCAATCCCTGGTCTGGGTGTGTACGAGAGGCAACCGATCCATGAATGCTTCTCTCTCACATCGATGTTTCTCTCTTTCTGTCTCCCCCTTTCTGTCTCTCCAAAATTAATAAATATATCCTTGGGTGAGGACTATAAAAAGCATTGGACCATACGGGCAGGGCTTATTTCCAAGTCGAATCCTTAGTCTTCATGCATCCCGCAGACGCGATACTTAGAAGACTCTTTACTCACCCCCAGCAGATTGTTAGGGGCTCTGCGTGCTCTCACCTCTTCACCCTTCACATCCCCAGAGTTAGGTGCCCTTGCTACTCCCAGTTGACAGATGAAAAAACCGAGGCACAGTGAGCTAAGCTTGTCACCCTAGAGCCATATGAGAGAGGATAGGCTGGGGTACAAGCCACGTAGTGGACCTCAGAGCCTGTGTTCCAAAATTACATCATTTGACCTTGAGATGCCCCTCTACCTCTGTCCTCACCCATCCCAAGACACTCTCCTGTATAGACCAGTTTCCTTGCAATTCGTTTGCCCAGAGTCCAGTGGGGTGATTCTAATAGAATGTGAAGAGGGCTGGGATAGACATTGGTTCTGAGGGCTGAGGGTGCAGCAGAGGGAGCCCAGGAGGACTTCATGGAGGAGGTTACATTAGAGTGTGTTTTAGAAAGTTGACTGAGTTCGCCGGGTGAGAGATCAAGGGTGCAAAGGAGGGAGTCTAGAAAGGCCAGGAGTTGTTTAAGGCTGTGATTGGCAAGAATGAAAGGAACTGGGGCTGAAGTGGGGAGAACCTTGATTGTGGGGACCCTGAAGGGCACACTATGTGTTTGACCTTGCCCTTGAGGGTAGCAGGGAGGCAGAGAAGTCGTGATCAGACTCTCATTCTGGGGGGCCGGTGGTTTGACGGAGGCAGTGGAGAGGAGAGGCAGGGCCTGAGTGAGGAGGGGCTGTGGGACAAGCAAGAGAAACTCAGTTCTCATCAGGAGGTCTTGGGGCAAAGAAGCACCCAGGATGACCTTGGCTTTCTGGTTGGTGGTGGTGACAGCCAAGGAAGTGGAGAATTCATGGGGTGCAACAATTTAGGGGAGAGGCCAGGAGTTCCGTGCATTGAGTTCGGAAAAACTACAGTTTTCTGCTGGGTGGGGGGAGCTCCGTGTGGGACCCAGCTCCCGACCCTATGCCCTCGAGGATCTGCCTGTGCTTTGCACTCCTCAGGCAGGGTGTTGACCCGGAGCCCGGGACCAGGGTAGGGGCTGGGTGGCCGCCTCCCCCTGCAGCCGGGGCTGGTGAGCAGTCCTCCCAGGCCGAGGGTGCAGTCCTCCCAGTCCTGGCTGTAACTCCACCCCGGACCTGCCGGCCTGGGCCTGTCCTTTCTGAGAAAGCTGGAGCCGGGACCCAGTCGTGGAGGTGGGGACGGTAGGCTGTGTGTGCAAGCAGCGGGCGGGTGGCGAGGAGAGTCGTTGGGTCAGGTTTCTGTCCTTTTGTTCATTTAGCAGCTGTCCTGGGGTCTCCTAGATGGAAAGGCCTCGCCCTCAGGGGTCAGGGAGCTCCTGGTCTGGTGGGCAGAGGATGCGGAGCAAGTGGGCACAGGAGCAGGTGCCCTCGAGTGCGGGGCTCGGAGAGGACTGTGTGGGTGTGATGGGGGTTCACTGAGGGGCTCCAGGAAGGCATTGCGCTGTGAGGAAGGTTACGTACGAGGGATGCAGGAGGCAGGCCGGCCAGGGGCCTTGTGGACCTGGGGAATCTCATTTTATGCCGAGTGCGAGGGAGCCAGGGTAGATTGAAGCCGCAGCGTCCACGGGTGGGACAGGCTCCCGTTTATAGTCTCGTAAGCCTCTCTGGCTCCCTGGAGGAGGCGGGGCTGCCACAGTGGGATGAGAGGTGATGGGGGCCGGATTGGTGCAGCCCGGCGGGGTGCCAGGCTCACAGATTTGCGGGGTGCGGGGATCCACAGGGGAGTGGCTGGGAGGGACCACCAGGGGGAAGAGCGTGCCCTACACAGGGGCCTCCCTAGGAGTACGGGGGTTACATCAGATGAGTGGTGTCCATGCGGGGTCCCCATAGCCGGTGTCCCCGCAGGGCCTGGTGGCTGTGCGGGGTGAAAGCAGGTCCAGCCGGGCCCAGCATAGGCCCATCCTACACACTGTCCCACCCCACCAGCCGTCACACTGCAGCCCCTTTTGTAGATTAGAGTCTGGATACGCTTTGTTTGAAGCGAGGGTTCTGCTGCTTAGAAAAACCAGCGCCTTGGGAGCCCTGGCCTCAGAGACGCCCAGGAACCCCCTTGTTCCCAGCTGCACCTGAGAACCGGGGACAGGCGGGGCTCTGTGGTCAGGGCCTCGGCCTCGAGGCCAGGGTGGCCCCTGGTGTGGGGGGAGCCTGTGGGTGGGGCGGGAGGCCCCGCCTGCCCGCCTGGGTTTTCTCTGCTCAGCCCCCTCCTCTGGCCGCAGGTGGTGATGAAGGTGGTGCAGCTGCTGCCCGACGGGCACCGTGTGAAGAAGGAGGTGGACGCGGCGCTGGACACTGTCAGCGAGACCATGACGCCCATGCACTACCACCTGCGGGAAATCATTATCTGCACCTACCGCCAGGTGAGCCCCGCCCTTAGCCCGAGTGTGCAGCCCAGGGTGTGGACGCTGTGGGTGCGAGGTGGCCAGGGCTCCCTTGGGACCTCGTGGGCTCTCGGTCACTTCTTTGCCTTCTGCAAGTGGAGGCGAAGTGGATCGTGCCCGGACCCAACGCCCCAGCCTGACTCTGGAGCACCTGGCGGGGTGCGTGCAGGGGCGCTGACCAGAGTTCTGCAGCTGCTGCGGCCCTGGGCCCCGTCCAGGATGTGGCCACCCTGGACGTAAGCCTGTCCTGGTTCCCTGTGGTGACAGGCGCCAGCCCTGCGGTTCCTTATATGGGGACTGGGGCCCTCTGTGGTCCCGGAGAGTGCTGTTTGGTAGCCCGCAGGACGGCAGTTAACAGCTGAGGTTTGTGAGGGACTGGAGGTTTCCATAAAAGTCCAGATTTCATGTGAAAATTCAGGTTTTCAGTCTATTTAGAAAAACTGTGTCCCGTGTTGGCTCTGGCCCCCGGCACTCTGTCATGCATGGCCCCCGGCCCAGTCACGTAACCTGCTGGGCAGCCCTGGGCATTGGGCTTTGTGGCCCCTGGGCTGTGTGGGGAGTGCACTGACCTGCCCGATTCTGTTCTTCTCTGGCCCAGTAAACGTGGAGGACAGCCGGGCAGAGGCGGGCGCTGGAGTGGGAAGGGGCAGCTGTGGGGGGTGGTGAGCTTCACAAAGATTGTGCCTGAAGTGAGTGGGCGTCCCCACGGGGCCACCCTCTGTTGTCTGCCGCTGGCCAGCAGTTCCAAGGACAGCTTCTGCCAGTGGCCCTGCTCTGCCTGCACCCACACACCTTGGCGAAGTGGCTGATCCAGGCCAACCTTTGCTCAGGGGTCATGGCCCAGACTGTGACTGGGGCACTGGAAGGCTGCATGGCTGGAAGCAGAGTGCCTGGGGTCAGGCTCTGCTCAAGGTCAGAGGTCAGTTGGAAGAGCTGCCAAATGTGGGGTGGGGAAGGTGGTTAAGGATTTTCAAAAAATGGACTTTGCTGAACTTTGGAAGATGGACCAGCTTTCCCCAAGGCCCCAGCTAGATTGTATCTCCTATTTCTTTTGGGTCTTCGTAGCGGTATGGCAGGCTGCCACCACGAGGTGGCAGCCACGAGCTAAGAGCCTGAGGTCCTCTGGCTTTCAGAGCGGACTGAGGGCGGAGAACTGAAGCTTCCAGTTCCCTCTGTAGCTGGAGGCTCAAGTGGTGTAAAGGGTTGTTCAGCCCTGCTTCAAAGCGTCAGAGGCCCTCCACCCTGCACTGGCCACACTCTCCGAGTCCCCCCACATCCTCTCCTTTCCAGCCCTGATAGTTCCTAAGTGCCTTTAGGCATTCTAGAGATCCCACCGCACCCCACCCCCATCCCCACAGCTGATAGGCCCGCCCCTCTCTGAGCTCTGCCTCCCCCAGCGGGTGGAGCAGGAGCACTAAGGGGAGAGAAGAGCCATTTCACGGAGTTGACCTTGAACAATCCCAATATAATGAGAGCTGGGGAAGGCACTTCAAGGGTGCAAAGTAAGTTCAGAGGCAGTGAAGGTTCTTTGGTGCCTACCAACACAGTTGTGTCGGAAGCTGTCAGGGGGTGAGGTCGGATGTGTAAATTGGCTCTAACTCTGTTGGCATTGGGGAGGGAAGGGTGGTGTGGTTGGGGCTGTGTTCACCAGTGGCTGCCCTTGCTGCCTTTGGGGTGTGGGGTGTTTTAATGAGGAAGGAGGAAGCAGAGCCAGTGAGGGTGGTGGTGGTAGTGGCTTTGGCGGGGTGGTGGTACCCCAGCAAAGTGTAGAGTTATTTCTCAGTGTGACCACCATGTGGCCCCAGTGAGCTGAATTTGGGCCAAACTCACCAGGGGCTGAAAAACCGAGGGGCCTGAGGACCCTTCTAATGCTGCCCTTCTCATCCTGGCTGCATAATCGATTCACCTGGGAGCTTTAAAAATATTCGTGCCTGAGCTCCATCCCCAGAGTCTGATTTAGTTGGTCTGCTGAGGGGCCAGAGCATGGATCTTTAAAAAAAAAATTCCCTCGGGGATGCCAGCGTACAGTCGAGGTTGAGAACACCACCTCCTCCAAGCAGGTGCTCCTCCCTGAGTCAGCGTCAGGGTCTCCTGGAAGCTCATTAAGTGCGTGTTGCTGGCCCGCCCCGGCCTTTGAGTCTGTGCTGCGGGACCTCTAGCAGGCTCCCGGTCAGGCACCGCCCTGGCCAGCCTCTGCCGGGAGGCCCGCTCGGATTTTGATCGGGGTTGCCGCGAACGTGCCGGTCACTTTGGGGAGTATTGCCATCTTAGCAACCACCGCTTTTCTGGTCCTCGAACGTGAGATGTTTCTCCGTTTATTTAGGTCTTCTTTAATCACTTATGGGGTGTTTTATATTACTGTTCCCAGAGTGTGAGTTTTGTGCTTCTTTTGTTAACTTTATTCCCATTTTACTACATTTATGCTGTTATAAATAGAATTGACTTCCTTATTTCACTTTTTAACATGTTTATTGCCATGGTAAAGAGATATAACTGCTATTTGTACATTGGTCTCCTATCTTGCAACCTTGCTAAACTTGTTTATTAGTTCTAATACTTGTTTGTTTTAGTGAATTCCTTAGAATTTTCTACGTACATGATCATGTCATCTCCATGTAGAGATAGTTTTACTACTCCTTCTCCAGTCCGGGCGCCTTTTATTTAATTTTCTTGTCTAAGTGCTGTGGCAAGCTCTCCCACTACAACGCTGAGCAGCAGCGGGAAGAGCAGACAGCCCGTTCCTGTGCCTGACCTTCGGGGGCCCGCGGGCATCCACCAGGGAGCTTGCTGCTGGCCGTGGTCTTTTCATAGACACCCTGTGTCAGGTTGGGGCAGTTCCCTTCCATTCCTAGTTTGAGTGGGTTTTTTTTTCATATTTAGATGTTAAATATTTTAAATTGCTTTTTCTGTGTCTATTGAGATGATTGTACAGTTTTTGCCCTGTATTTATTGGTATAGTGCATTATGTTAATTGATTTCTGGATTTTAAACCAACCTCGCATTCCAGGACTAAAGCCTACTTGGTGATGGCAGGGGATCTTTATATATTTCTACATTTGGTTTGTTGAAGATTTTTTTGCATCAGACTCATAAGAGATACTGATCTGTAGTGTTTTTCTTATAATGCCTTTAGTTGGTATTAGGGTGATATTTGCCTCCGAATGGTGCCCTCTCGCGTTTACACGTGGGGAGACGGAAGCATGGAGGGGGGGGGAGGTCATCACAAGTACATTAGTCATCGTGGGCTTAGACTGCGTGGCTTCAACAACAGAAGTTTCTTTTCTCACAGTTCAGGAGGCTGAAAAGCCCAAGATCGAGGCTCTGGCCAATTCAGTTTCTGGGGGGGCGCTCATGGTGGCTCGCAGACCGCTGCCTTCGTGCCATGCCCTCCTGTGGCCTTTCCTCGGCGCACGTGTGTGGGTGGGGGCTCTCTGGTATCTCTTCCTTTAGGGCACTAATCTTAGAGGTCATCCAGTCATGGACTCCTGGAAGTGCTGTTACAGAGCAAAGAACTAAAAATGACCTCAATCCCAGTGGGATTTCACAGACTGGTTTAAAAAAGGGTGGGCCCATCCTAGGGTCGCCAATGTGTGATGTTGTTAAATGTGTCCATTTTAAACAAAGGAAGGCAAGAAAGAAGCAACAATTTTAAAAATCCACCTATCATCTAACACGGTTGGCATTTCATAAAAGAAAAGATATTTTAGCCCCAGAAAGGCAGGGTGGTGTGATCTCAGACGGGGGGACAGACCTTGCAGAGACTGTGCTTCTGATTCCTGTGGACCTGGAAACCGCCGTGGGCCCGTGTGTAGGAACCACAGCCTCTGGTGCTTGGCCACTGTCTCCTTTACTCAGGAAGGCGGACTGCCCCCCCACCTGGCTGGACCCAGAGCCCATGTCCTGCCTAAGGCCAGCTGCGTCCAGATTAGAAGGGGCGTCTGGCAGCTTGGCGCGCGCGCGCGTGTGTTTGTGTGTGAGTGTGTGTGTGTCTTGTAAGGGACTTTATTACAGTTGGCGCAGCCCAGGGTCAGTCCCTGTGGGGATGGGAGGGAAGCAGTTCAGCTTGTTCCAGGCTGACTGACTGGCAGAGGGAACATGGGTGTGGGGGCCGGGGGGGGGCTGGGTTCCGACAGGGCTGCCTCTATCCTCCCCCCACCTGCCAGGCTGGACTAATGCTGTGTTCCTGGCGGGCGTGTGTGGGAAGGACATGAGGGACGACGGGAAGCACGGGGCTGGGTGGGCACTCAGTGAGTGCTGAACACATGGGGGCTCCTAGGGTCACCGGAGGGCCACGGTGTCCTCCTCTGAGCTTCAAACCCCCATAGACCCAGAGGTTTCAGTGCTGAAGGGTTTAGAGAGCGCGTGACCCCTCTGCTGACAGATGAGGGGGAGGCCCCAGGTGAGTGGGTTTCCCAGGCCCTGTGTGAGTCAACGGCTGAGCAGGGACCAGAAGCAAAGACCCTCACTCCCAGCCCCGAGGCCATCCCCTGACCACGCTGCCCTTGACCCAGGGCCCCTGCTGCTCCAGCGAGGGCTTGCTGCACCCCAGAAGGCGGCTGCTTTCTCCGCGCTGTCCCTCTGACGGACTGGCCCCTCTGGAACTTGGCAGCTGTGTCTCACCCCTGGCATCTGGCTGTTGGTTGGTTAAACCCCTGCCCTCTGCCTTCAGACCGGAAGTTCCCAAGGGATCTCCAGTGGAGCCTGCGGTCCTCTGCCTGGAGCGGGCCGGGTCCCAAGTGTGCTGGTTGGCCCTGTTGGACCCCCGGAACCACTGAATGGACTCGGACCTGCGCCCAGGCTTGGGTGGGGATTATCACCTACGTCACTCCCATTTGCCTGGGCACCTTCTAGACCTAGCCCACATCCTGCCCATCTGAAGTCTTCCTCCCAGGAGTTAGTTCACACCCTTGGGGTTCTGAAGGCTTCAACAGCTCGCAGCTCCTCTGGGGGCCGAACCCATAACCCAGCGTGTGCCCTGACCGGGCATCAAACCTTTGACCTTTCGCTTTATGGGATAGTGCTCCAACCAAGTGAGCCAAACTGGCCAGGGCGGAATTTATTTATTTTTAAATTATTTTGGAAACTGTCCAACAGTAAATTTAGAGTAGGGAGAATAATTTCATGAACCCTGGCCCACCACCCTGCTTCCGGAGTTACCAGTTGGGGCTGGTTTTATTTCATCTGAAGCCGGTCCACCTCTCCCCCTCCCCCTCCCTCCACCCGCTCTCCAACCGGATTATTCTGAAGCAAGTCCCAGACCTCATGTTTCTTCCGAAAATATCTCAGCACATAACTTAGAGAGAGGGGATCTTTGGAAAAGACCATCGTCACACCTAAAACAGCAGCACTTCCGCACCGTCAGCGCCCGAAGTCTTGTCCGTGTTTGGCGTTCTCTGTGGTCTCGCGTGGTCCTTCTGCATTTGGGTCGGGTCGGTGCGGCCCTCAGGTTGTGTGGAATCTGGAACCGCTCTCCTTTCTGCCCCGGAAGCGTTTCTGCCGAGACAGCTGCACCATCTCACTGGCCCTGCGGCCTCTGAGCTCCTGACCACACCCGGGGTGGCCCGGCCTGTGTCGAAGTCCCTGTGCCCCTGGAACGGAACGGGTAGGGCCGTACCAGGCGAAGCTCCGGTTTTGCCCGAATAGTCACAGGTGGCGCTGTGCGCTCCGCGCGGCACAGGAGGTCCTGTGGTCTCTCTTGCCACTGGCAGATGCTGATACTCTTCCCCTGGATTCCTTATTTCCTTGGGGACATTGGCACAATGGCGATAGGCTGACTCTCTTGTTCCCTCTGCATTCACTAAGGGCAATACTCCCTGGAAGAGAGACCTCCCCAAGGTACAGGGGGCAGGAGGAAGGCTCAGAGCTGGCTCTTCCCTCGATTTGGCCACCTTGCAAGGGGTTTGGGGGGTGCCTCTCTGACCCGGGGCAGGGTGTTGGATCTGGTGAGCGCAGGTGTTCCTGCAGATGAGGAACCAGACCAGCTGAGCGGGGGGCCTGGGTGGTGGCTGGGGCAGGGGTGGGCGGGGCAGGAAGATGGAGGGGCTCAGCCGGGAGGCTGGAAGTCGTCAGAGGCCTGCACTGGGCCAAGTCTCCAGCCCTCAGGGGTCCTATTACCCCTGGACCACCTCGGAACCAGTGGGAGAGGCGCGGACACCAGGCCGACCACATCGTCACCTCTGCAGTCCAGCTCAGCCCCCACTCTGCCTGTGCCAGACGAAGGGTGGTCTGTCATTTCCCCCCGTTTTTGCATTGGACGAGGGGAGACATCTGGGCTTGCCCAGGAATGCACTGCTGGCAGCTGGCAGGAGGAGAGGGGGACGCCAACTCCCGGGCCGGGCCCTCGTCACCAGCCACACTGCCTCCCGGGCAGAAGGGTGCACCGCTGCACCTCCCTGCCCCCCTCAGCCCCACTGGGCATAAAAATAAGAACTAGAAGTCTGGGTATTTGCCCTTGTTTTCCCAGCCTGAGGAGTGGAGAGAGGGCCAGGGAAGAACGTATTTCAGATGTGCGTCATGGGTACAGATTGGAGAGGGCTTTTGAGGAAGGGGTGCGGGACCAACCCGCACACACGTTTCCCACAGAAGCAGACCTTTCCTGGAGGACCAGCCAGGGCCTCCCGCAGGCCGCCTGGCCTTGGGGGGCTGCAGCCTGGTGAGCCTCCTTCGTTCCGCAGGGCCCTGTGAGATGGGGCCAGGGCCTGGCCACGCTGTGTGTGCGGGGCCACAGTGCTCAGGGCATTTAAAAAGGAAACAGGAAAGAGCAGCCCCTTTGAACTAAGCACCACCACAAGTTTGGGATAGAGGTGAGAAGGCTGGGCCCTGGCGGAGGAGAATCCCAGAGGAACCGCGGTCCCTGTGGTGGCGCCACCTGGTGGATTAGCTGTTTCCTGCGGGGCCTGGACAGGGAAGATACTTGTGACAGACACCAAGGCCCTGCTCCTGGAGGAAGCCGCGCTGGAGTCATTAATGCCGGGGCCTTTTTCCCTTAGCCTTGACTGGTGACATTAATCTCCGTGTTCTGTATCTAAGACAGTCTAATGCGCCTCCCGCCTGTCCCTTCAGGGGTTTGCAGGAAAGCCGAGGTGAAGGCAGCCGCACAGAAGTAAAATGTCTTCTGTTCTCAAATGGAGATTTCTTTTACAAAGACGGTAAAGCTTTACCTTCGAGCAGTGCTTTTGAGTTTTTAAGAAGTTGCATTTGTCTCCTCTGGCCCTCATCCTCAGAGCACCGGGTGAGGAGGTGCTGAGCTTGTGGAGACACTGAGGCCCCAGGGAGTTTTGTGGTCAGCCGAACCAAACCTGTCTCCCAGCCCCTCCCTCCGCGCCAGTGGCCGCTGCCCCGGGGCGGTGTTGCCGTGGTGGAAAAGGAAGGGGTGGCAAAGAAGCCACCAGCCCCTGCCGCACGTGTTGTCCTGGGTCAGTGCAGAATTGCCAGAAGTTAGAGACCCAGCTCAGTTCCCAAGGACTGAGGTTATTATCTTAAGAAAAACATGCTGTGAGGCAGCTCTGGCTCTGAGCCCCAGGTGAGGCTCCCTCTGTCTGTCCAAGACTCTGGCTTCGCCACAGCGTTTCCTGGAGACCTCGTCCCTGACGGTGGGACCCGTGCAATTGGGGCAGCTCTGGAACGCTGCGAGCTGTCACGAACAATACGACAAGAGCAAGGGGTTGCTTCCCAAGGCTCTTTCACACCTGGCCCAAAATAGAGCCAGCGGGTCGGTCAGCGGCTACCAGAATGGAGCCGGGGTGCACATATGTGTGTGTGTGTGTGTGTGTGTGTGTAAGGGCACGTGTCCTCAGTAGCTGAGGCCTCCTTATCTTTCCCTTCCTTTATGCTCCATGGCTGAGCTGGGACGTCTCCGCCCTTGGGGGCTTTGCGGTGTATTCAACAGCAAGGCCCACTGAACACCTATAGTGGGCCCAGCTTGGGTCCTGAGTTGCATTGGGCTGGGAATTTTCGGTGGCTTGGGCAGGGTTTCAGTCTCAGCCTGAGCCTCCCGCTAGCACACGCCCCGCTGCCTGGGCCCTGGCCTCTGTGCTCACTGCCATTACTGTCAGGGTTGTGGTGGTCACCAGAGGTGCCGCTTTCTGCTGCCCATCTCGGTTCTGCTGTGCAAGGGCTTGTCTCATAACCCGACTCCAGGCCTCACCTGGTACAGGTAGGGCGGTGCCACCAGTACCTGTCTGGTGAGCGGGTGGGTGGGAGGTTGAGTAAGTCAGAGTGTGATTGGATAGGAAACCTGACCCCTACCACCTTTGTAGCTTTTGGTTCATTGTCCCCTTTATTGGTCTTTGGAGAGAGGGTGCTCTTCTCCAGCAGCTGAAGGAGCCCTGGGTCAGGGACGGGAAACCCAGGTTCTGGCCCGGCTTTGCCAGCACCTCTTTGTGTAGCCTTGGGCCGGTCACTTTGGCCTGCCTGGGCCTCTGCTTTTCTTCCTGCCGCCCGGGGTCACTACTATTGCTCCATCTGCCTTGAAGGATGGCGGTGAGTACCAGCCTGGGTACGGTGGGAGGGGGAGCAGGGTATGTAGGGTGCGGGGTGGGGGGTGGGGGAAGTAGGCGGGGTTGGGACACCAGGCTGACTCACTAGGCTACAGGCAGCGACAGTGGGCCCCTGAGGGTCGGGACTGTCTTGCAGACGCTGAACCCCAGAGCCTGGCCTGGGGGTGTGCACATTTGTTGAATGAACGGCATACAGAGAAGTGCACTGTTCCAGGTTTAGCCACTTCGCACTTTGAAAGCGCTGAACAAAATGTGACATCTTTGAAAAACTAGGTACCTGCCAGTGGGCTGAGGGCTTTGTTGTGCTCCAGGCCCCAGGGCCTCCCAAGCCTGAGGGGACAGTGTGTGGGGACTCAGGGGAAGCCCCGGGAAGCAGCTATTGCTGGCTGCTCGGGGGCCAGCATCTGTCAAGGAGAGGGGTGGCCTTGAACTTTGAGAAGAAGGATGGGGTCTTTAAGGGAGACATCTTTGAGGGCTGCCTCTGGGGCCTGCAGCCCGGGCCCCACCTCAGCTGGAGGGCAGCGGGCACCAGGCCATGCCGGTTCTGTTCGGGGGGCTGGGGCGAGGGGGGCCGGGACGCTCCCCTAGTGGGGCGCTGTCTGGCTTGGTTAACACAGGCCTGAGCCCCTCCTTGTTTCTCCTCTGGGGCTCTGTTTTCCTGAAGCCTGTGCTACGCCCACCTCTGCACGCAGCCCTGGCAGGTGAGTTCCCCTCTTTCCCCTCAGTCTCCGTTTCTGGGAAGCAAACGGGTTGATCTAGGTCACCCAGGCAGTCTGCTGCAGGGCTGAATGAAAATGCAGGATGCCAGCGGTGGCCGTTCATGGACCCGGCAAACATTTATTGTGCACCTCCTAAAAGCCAGGCACTGTGGAGGGGGCTAGAAAGGCCTCCTGACAGAACATGAAGGCGCCTGGAACTCGCAGGCTAGTGAGGCAGACAAACACACGAAAAGCAGTATACAAGTCAAAACGATGGGGTGTTTTAAGTAGGGTCTGGGTCAGGGCGGGGCTGGATGAGAAGGTGGTATTTGCGTACAAACCTGAAGGGCCGGAGGGAGGTACCCGTGCTGAAATCCAGGCAGAGGATGTGGCCAGTGCAAAGGCCCGGAGGTGGGAGCTGCCTGGTTTGTTTGGGAGCAGGGAGGGAGCAGGGAGGGTCAGGAACGGAGGTCAGAGGTGATGGGGCAGGAAGGGCAGACCTAATGGGGCCTTGTCTGGGATCACAGGGACTTCAGCTTCTGCTCTGAGGGCAGCGGGGCGGCCAATGCAGGGCGTGGAACAGAGGGGCTGCCAGGTGTTCCAGCGGAGTCGCTGTGGTGCTGTGTTGATGATACGCAGTGGGGGTGGGGGTGAGGCTGGTGGCAGGGAGGCCAGTTGGGCGCTGTCCTGGCGATGAGGTGGCTCGAATCAGGGCCGTGCGAGGTGGGCGGCTTCCGGGAGCGTTTGAAGTAGAGTGGACCAGATTCCCTGACTGGCTGGGCGGGGGGTTGAGGAAGGGGGAAGTCAAGGAGGGGTGCCAGGTTTGGGCCCGAGCCTCGGGAAGGACGGAACTGCCGCTGAGGTGGGCCAGCCCGTGGGTGGGGCTGCTTTGGGGAGAGCCCGGCAGGTCCGTCTGGGGCACGTCTGGTACCTTGGAGAAGCGCTGCACAGGCCATTGTGTGTCCAGGTCTGGAGTCCCAGGTGCACACGTGGGAGTCTCCAGTGCCCTGTCTGAAGCCTGGATTCTAGATGACAGTGAGCATGGGCCTGGAGGAGGTGACCTGCAGTCGCTGGTCAGCGGCCACCCGGGCACCTGCGGGTGTCGGCCCTGTCCAGCTCTCGGGGCGGTTTATAATCTGGTGCTTGTTCCCTGGTTTACGTGGCGGAGGCCGGTCGTGCCCTGGGAGCAGAGGAAGCCGAGAAGGGGGTGCTGTGGGCTGGAGCTCGCCCCGCTGGCGTCGGGAGAGGGGTTGTCCTGGGCCTGGAGGGGCCAGCTGCACACAGCCATGCCGTTGTCCAGAGGTGGGAGGGCATTCCAGGCCGGAGGAGAGAGGGTAAGAGGGAGGCGGGGAGGGACTGAACTTGACTGCGAGGAAGGGCTAGGGAGATAGGAGAGCTGGGAGTTTGGAGCTTTGTCCCCGCTTGGAAGTCCGTGCCTTCGGGCAGTTCCCTAACCTTGCAGAGCCTCAGCTGCGAGATGGGCTGCTCCTTTTCCTGTGTGGAGTTACTGGAGAGTGGATTGGAGTCTGGTAGTCAGATCTGGGTGCGGCACGCTCACCCCAGCCCGCGGCGTGCAGTGGGCCCCGGACGCCCTGCAGAGGCTCGCTGGCCCGCCTCTGTACCAGCAGAAAGCAGCGCTTCAGCAGAGACGCTGCCGGCGGGTCGGACGCGTCGGTGCCGGGCTGACTGCAGGCCTGAGAGGCCACCTTTCCCGGGCCCCTTCTATTTTGGGGCGCAGTTCCAGAGGGCAGGAGGCCTCGCCCGCGGCACCACAGCTAATGACAGCCTGGGCTGCCAGGCCATGTAAAAACGGCTGCACTATTTTTGTCGGTCGGAGGTGGCTGACCTGCCCTCCTCCCCAGACGGAGCCATGACGGGCGATGTTAAGGAAACCAGGACCTTGATGGGAAGATGGGTCATTCCTCAAATCACAGCCTTGAATTGGGCAGGATGTGCCCGAGGAACCTTCCGGGGCATGGCAGGCGTCACCCTCACCCAGCGGCCTGAATTTAGAGATAATTCCACCCTGCCTTGCCAGGAGGGCTCAGAAGGTATCCCTTGGCCTCTCCACCCTGAATGTGGCTCAGGCCTGACCCTTGCTGGTGTCTGGGGGCGGCAGGCCTGCGTCCCCTTGGGAGCGGGGCCCCAGAGAGAGGGCAGGGCCGCTGTGGCTGGGCCTGGGTGCCAGGCCCAGAGCTGCGGGCCTTGCGTGCCCTCCGGACACTTCCTCTGAGCTGGTCCGCCCTCAGCAGGGTATGGCCTTTGCCTGGAGGGACCGCTGCTGACTTCCTTCCTTCTCTCTAAGAAGACGGTTTTGGGTGGCTCTGGGCCGCTGGCTGGGGTGTGGGAAGCAGCAGCACAAGGGACGGGGAGGCGGATCCCTGTGCCGTGCAGCGTGGCGCCCCCACCCGTGAAGGTGCTAGAGCCGCATTGTACTGGCCACAGTCTGTGTTAGGAAAAACCTTTTTTTTTGGTCCACTGCATACTTCTAAACAAAATTGGTTGATCGTTAAAAACCATAGGCACTCTGATCTGACCCCACTCCACACCCCCAGCAGCAACCATGGGGCCGTTCCCGTTCCCGAGCGCCGATCCACCAGAAGCCTTCCGTGACCCTTGGCCTGGCCTCTGGGTCACCCCGCCCCTGCTACCCTAAGCTCCTCCCCCTCTGTCTACCGGGCACACCTCACTCTTTCAGCCCCTTCTCCCCTTCCCAGGGCACTTTTCGGTCCCTCTTTCTCCCAACCCCCCTTAAATGTTGCCTCCTCTTTGATGCCTTGCCTGCCTTGATCGCACGTCTGACCTCTCTGGGCGCTTCGTATCTGTCTTCTACTCCCCCCAACCCCCCCCACCTTCCCCAGCGTCTCTGTGGGCAGGGCCCGTGCATGTGTCCTAGCCCTCTGTCCTGTTCCGTGAGTGAATGGACTTGTGTGGCTCTTCCTGGTTCCCAGTTGCTTCCTCGCACCTTACGATGCTGAGTGATCCCACCTCCAGAAATGGCAGCGGGGGGCTGAGAGTTTAAATAGCAGAACCAGGCCCAGAACCTGGCTCCTGTCTCCCTGTTCACCTTCCACCCTTGCCCCATCCCCGCGGCCTCAAAGCTCCTTATGGACAGTGGGGCTGGGCTGGGTGTGTAGTTACCTTCCACTCACGCAGCCTGGGAGCAGAGAAGGCAGAGGCCCCAGAGGCTGAGTTACCGGAGGCAGAAGTGGGAGGTGGGGGACCACAGGCCCCCAGAGCAGGCCCATGGTAGCTCCTGGTTTGGAGGACGTGGCTGAGTCAGAGCTGGGGAGCGGGCCCACCTGGGAGCCTTCCCGCAGCAGCCGTGGGCTGGTGATGTGCACCCGCGAGGAAAGGCTTCCAGCGGTGGCTGTCGGTGGGAGACCGCCATCCGGCTCCCGGAGCCTGGGCTGGCTGTGCCCGCCCACAGATGCTCCAGGAGCCGGGGAGCGGCCCCTGTGCCTTATCCTCTTCCTGGAGCGGGGACAGCACTGTGGGCCCTGGGTGGAGAGCTGGGGGGAGGGTGCGGCTCGAGGAATGAATGGTGTTCTCTTCAGGGCGGGCGGCACATCTGTGGCGGGCGGAGGAGCTCAGGCAGGCAGGGGCAGAGAGACCCTGCGGCGGAGAGGTGGGCCTTGCCCCGCGGCCTGCCCTTGACGCCTGAGTTGAGAACCTTGAGAGGACCGCCACTCCTGAGCATTCATTGCCAGGGGGCTTCTGTTGGTAGGTCCCTCCTACCCCTAACCCTTCAGTGGCCCCCAGAGCGGGGGCCCCAGGGCTCAACCCTGGCTACAGAGACTCGCCTTGGAGCTTCCCCAGTCCCGACGCCCAGGGTCACCCTTGGGGAGTCTCATGGGATTGGGCTGGGTGGGGCCCGGGCTTCTGCATGTCAGCGTTGGGAAGCCAGCCTCGGGGGTTGACTTCTTAGGTGTCAGGGGTGGCTTCCACCGCTGGGTGACAGCCCAGTTCCCCTCTTGTCCCTTCACATCCCCATTCCAGCCAGGCCAACCCCTCTCTGGCCCTCACCTGCTGGGTACCACCCGCACCTCTGTGCCACCACATCTGGGGCTCGCTGCCTCCGTTCAAGTCCAGCCAGGCCCTCGCAGCCCAGCGGAGTGCTGTGCTCTCTGGGGACCCATCTTGAACTGCCTGGAGGTCCCTGCTCCCTTCCCTCCGCTGCTGTATCTCTTGCTGATCCTCTGCCCTGGTGGCCTTTCTGTGATCTGTCTGTGCCCTTGGAGGGGGGAGGGCTGGGACCTGAGGGCTGTATGCACACCCACCCACCTCATCCTGAGCCATTTGAGAGACAGGTGAGACGTCAGTTAGGGACCAGTCGGGCTCAGAGGCCCACCTGGGGTTTCTCCCTCTTCCCAGGCAGGGATGAACCCAGCCTGTCAGCAGCGGGAGGCCGCAGAGCCCAGGCCGAGGGAGGGCAGCGGGTCTACGCTGTATCTCCTGGTCAGAGCCCTGAGAGCAGAGCCTTGCGGACTGCTGGCCTGGCCCCCTTCCCAGGCCACTGATCAGAGACCTCACACCTACCCGCCCCTCCCTGCGGGAGGCCTGAGGGCTTAGGGGAGAGAGGAGCTGAGAGTCTTTCCTCCGGTCCTGGGAGGGTTGGCGGCTGGAGGAGGAGACATCCCCATTCAGGGCGACAGGAGCTAGTGGAAAGGGCCCTCCCTCGTGGTCAGAGCTGGGCGTGGTCTCAGGCCTCTGGGGCCTGCCACGAGGTGGGGGAGGGGAGCCTCTCCATGCCTCAGGCAGGATGGAGGGTGCCTGAACGGAGCTTTCCCGGGGCAGCCTGTCCTCGTCTGGTCACCCTTCAGAACAGGACGGGGGTTCGCATTTCACAAAGAGGAAGTAGGGATTGAGGTGACGTGTCCATGCGTCCCAGTAGGACGTGGGCTCTTGACGCCCTTGGCCTTGCCGTCTGAATCCCTTCCTCCTGTCCCCACCCTGGTGCTGAGGGCAGTAGAGGACGTGTGTGAGTGCCTGTGTGTGCATGGTGTGAGTGGGTATGATGGGTGTGTGGGGGGTGCATGTGATATGTGTGTGGAGTGTGGTACATGCGTGTGTGTGGGTGGGGGTGAACCCCTGTGCCGATGCCTGTGCTGTGCCGTCCTGCAGGTGAAAGCCGCCAAATCAGAGCAGGAAGCCCGGAGGCTGCAGCTGCGGAGCCTGCAGTACCTAGAGCGCTACGTCTACCTGGTGCTCTTCAACGCGTACCTGCACCTGGAGAAGGCAGAGTCCTGGCAGAGGCCCTTCAGCACCTGGATGCGGGAGGTGAGGGCGGGAGGCCGGGGCTGCCTGGAGAGGCCCCGTTGAGCGGAAAGCGCTCGTCTCTCATTCTTCTGTTTGGCTGGGACTTTGTCCTGTTGCCCTTGGGTTCCCCGCACAGTGTCTGTGCTTGGCAGGCAGTGAAAGCCTGGTGAGCGACTGAATGAACGCATGCAGGAGGAGGAGGAGGGAGGAGCCGAGGCATGTGGGGAACAGGGCAGGGCGGCGTGTCAGGCTGGGCCCCGGCCCTGCATGTCCCCCAGGCCAGCATTGCCCGGCCTCCTTGTGCCGCCGTGTGTTCAGCCCTCACCTGCTCGGCCACGGGCCCGATGGCATGGTGGCCCAGTCCCCTGCCACCTTCCACACGACCTCATCGAGTTAGTTAGCTGCCTCGCTGCGCTCGACATTAAAGTGGACGCAACGGTGATACGGTCGGCACCACCTCGGAGGGTGTGGTGGCGTTCCCTGTGACACACAGTCCCCCCGCCGGACAAGCAGACCGGTACGCTCCCGTTCTACGGAGGAGGGGACTAGCACAGAGCGGTCAAGTGCCTTGTTCCCGATCAGCTGCAAAGCCCGCCACGTCTGGCCTGTTCGGCCTCTGTGCTCGGCCTCCCCGTCCTTCCTGGTTCTTCCTCGGTCTCTGTCGGTTCTGGAGGCCACGCTGGCGCCTCGCTTGCTCTAGGTCAGCCGGGTGGCCTCCTTCTGTCCCTGGCAGAGCAGCCTGTAATTACCCCTCCCCCAGGACGCTGGCCCCTCCTGACCTTCCCGCCTGTGCTGGTGATTCTACTGTGGATCAAGTCCGCGTTAGCTCCCGGGGGGCAGGCCGGTGGGAGGGCAGGAAGCGGGGACCCCAGAGAGTGGGTGAGGAAGGACACGGGCTTAGGCAGGGGCGCAGGCGGGGCCGGAGCTGTGAGGATGGAGGCAGGGTGGCCACCGCAGTGCCCTGCGGCAGGGACAGTGGCTGCCGGGCCATTGTGCTGAAGGACAAGCCTTTCGCAAGGCCCTGGGGTGGATGACTGTCGGGTCAGGACACTGTCGGGGGCTGGGCCACACCAAGGCCACACTGGGGCCCTGCTCTTGAGCAGGGTTCGGCTCAGCTTCCTCTTTGAGCCCCTGGGAGGGAGCTGAACCCCTCCCGAGCTGAACTTGGGTGGTGAGTGTTGGGGGGGGTCAAGGAAGGAGAGGACTGCGGTCAGTTAGGAGTGCGGGGTCCCAGCCTCAGGGCCTGTCTCCTGGGTGTGAGTGGCAAGTCGGGGTGAGGGCTGCTTGGGGGCCTTTGTTCTCAGTGGATCCTGCTCTCCAGCCCCAGGATGACAGGGAGGGAAGGGGACTGCTTGCTGAATGGCTTGGGTCTGGTGTCAGGGCCCGGGCCCCTGGGCAACAGAGGTGCGTGGCGGGTGTCCAGGGCGGCCCCGGGTAGCCAGCCTGAGCAGAGGCCCACAGCCAGAGGCTCTTGCTGGCTCCCGAGTTCACGCCACCACCGCCACCGTCCTGAGCCTCCCTGTGCCCGGCTGTCCCTGTGGGAGGGCGGAGCTGCACGGGCTCAGAGCCAGGGCTCCCCCCTGCTGAGCGCTTCTGGTGCTAACGTAGCCCTCCGCCACCATCCTGCCAGGTAGAGGCTGTTATCCCCATTCTGAGGAAATTAAAGCTCGGAGCGGTTCGTTGTGGTCAAAACTCAAACTCTCGTTCAGTTTGCTGAGCTGGTAGGAGGCAGCCCTGGGCCCCAGGCTCAGCTGTGCGCTTCGGAGCCCAGTGAGGGGAGGAGGGCGTGAAGTGGGGCGAGGTGACCGGAATGGCACCCTCCCTCCCCTGGAAAGCAGCCCATCTCTGCTCTCCTCTTCAGGTGGCATCGAAGGCTGGAGTCTACGAGATCCTCAATCAGCTGGGCTTCCCCGAGCTCGAGAGCGTGGAGGACCAGCCCTTCGCGAGGCTGCGCTGCCGGTGGCAGGAACAGGGCCGTAGCCTTGCGCCCGCCGCTGCCGGGGACTTCCTGTAGTCTGTGTCCCCTAACCCCGTCCCCTCCTGCAGGGCCCCACGAAGGCTTGGGGTGCCCGAGGTGCTCTTCACTGAAGTGGCCCTAGGTTAACAGTTCCCCAGCTTCCCAGAGAGACTGGGGCTGGGTTGGGACCCCTTTTTTGAAAGAGCTTTTTATAGGACAGTCAGCACACAGTCATGCCTTGCAAAGGACAGGCACGAGAGCAGCCTTCAGGAGAGCCGGGTGGGTGTGCCCTGCAGACGGGCTGGCATCAGCCCTCCAAGGAGTTCGCTCCTCAAGTTGCTAAACAAAGCTGCTTGCCACTTCCATTGCCACCCCCTCCTCCTTCTCCCCTCGCAGAGCCGGCCTGACAGCCCCTGGCGCAGAGCAGCGGGCCAGTGCTGGTTTCCTTCTCTCGTTCTTTTCTGCTCTCCCTCTCAGCTTCTCCACTTTAGCTGCCTGAGCACTGCACTCGGGGCCTCTGGCTCCCTGGGGAGTGGACAGTGCCCTGGGTGGCTTTACCTCGTGTCTTGCCTCTCATGCCCCGTCTCCAGCCTGGAGACTTCCAGAAGTACAACCACACAGCTTGGGGGGTCCAGCAGAGGCCTCTGCCTCTCCTTCCTTTCCCATCTTCCCTCCCACGGGGCTGGCAGGACTGTGGCACTTCCTAAGGAGCTGGAAACATCAGAGAGCCCTTCTCAGAGAAAGAGCGAGCTTCCAGAGGTTGGATGTGCCCTGTGGAAGAAGCCAGCTCCATTTACCTGGGAGCCTGGGTGGGAGGTGCTGAGGAAGCAAAAGCACCCAGCCTCGGGTCCCTCTGCCCCTCTGCCCTGTCCCAAGATGGCCCTGTGGCCCCGCCTGCCGCAGCAGAAGCTCTCAGGGGTGCTACACCTGAGTGAGCAGTGGAGTGTGTGGGCGTGGGCCAAGGGTGGCCTGAGGGGTCACCCAGATGCCAGACCATTCTTGCTGAGGCCCGTTGAGCTGCCTCCCAGTAGGAGCGGAAGGGGCCAAGCACCGCTGACCTAGAGGCCTCCAGGATCTGCTGTGTCCAGACGGTGGGAAAGCCACTCGGAAGAGGCTGGAGAGGCAGGCGGGGTTGAGCCTTGTAGCTCTTCCTCTGGGGGCCGGTGTCTGCTGAAAACCAGGGGCTGAACAGTGGGGAGGCCGTCCATCTGGCCTGGCTTGTTGGGCCGGGGAGCCTTTCTTTGGATGAGTCATGCACGTCTATGGAAGAACAGTGGTTGTGTCCCTAGTTGTGACATTTGAAAAGGGGACAAGAGGCTGAAGGTGTTCGTATCTGCCTAGTATTGGAAAATATTTGACCATCTTGGCTGATTTCTTTTTGCAAAACTACTGTATGTCTGTTCACTACCTTTCCAGATTTATTGTTTTTATTATTTTTGCTTGTATTAAAAAGTTTTAATTTCTTTGCAGACAAGGTCTAGGTGAGGGGTCAGAGATCAGGGCTGAACTAGGAGGGAGCCTTTGTGTCTTCATGGTTGGCCCTGACTTTCATGTGCTGGGGTCACTGGCCGGTCATGTCACCACTCTGCCTCAGTATCCCCATCTGCAAAATGGGAGAATAATACTTGCCTACCTACCTCACAGGGGTGTTGTGAGGATTCATTTGTGATTTTTTTTTTGTACAGAGCTTTTGAGCATTAAAAACAGCTAAATGTGAAGTGTGCTTGGCTGCTACTTTGTCTTTAGTGTGGAGCAGGTGTTACAGAGCCGATGTAAGCTGGGGTCCCTGCTCTCTCAGAGTGAGGGTCAGTGGGCAGGGTGAGTCGAGAGTATCTGCCTTTAGTGCTCCCTAGTTTCAGAAAAGGTGGGGTTTTTCCAGACATCCCTCTTCTTCTTTCACATTTCCAGTTGTGCCTTACCATTTCACTCGGTGCCTAGGGCTATCGTGCTAAGCCCCTCCTTGAAGAAAACTTCATACCAGGCTAATTCACACTAAAGTGTGAAAGACTGCTATATCTAGGGAAATGAAACAAAGTGGAATTTCAGGGGCTGTGAAGGAGGGCGGACCTCAGCCTTCATTTCCTCCTTGCTCCCCAGGCTCTGCTTAGCCCCTTCAGTCCCCCTATCCTTGAACGTACTTATGTTGAGAGATTGTTGTGTGAAGAGGCAGTGGAGAGAGTGAGGCAGAGATGACACTGACCCTGGCTTCTCAAACTCTTCCAGGATTAGGGAAGCAAGGCCCTGTGGGAGGTGGTTCCGAGGTCAGCTGGGGGCAGATGGGATGGAACACAGAGCCCCGGCTGAGCTATACAGTTGGGCATCTTCCCAGGCTGGGAGGGAAGGCCTCCTGGGGTTACTTCTTAGCACAGCAGGAAACATTATTTCCTAGAAGGCTCTGTGTGGTTTCTGAATGTGAGATAGAGGTGTGTGTACAGGGTGTACGTGTGTGTGGTTCTCACTTCTCTGCCTGGGATGAGGGGGTCTGGGCGGAGGCACACTGAGGTGTCTCAGATGTGTCCCCCAGGCTCCCCAGGACTGCTCCAGCCTGCGGAGGGCACCCAGCGTGCCATGGACAGGACTGGCCCACATTTCAGTACCTCCTCTAGTCAATGGCATCTGAAACCTCTGACACACAAGTGAATACGTGTCAAACTTGAGAAGAGCACCTGGCACACAGTAAGCATATAACCAGTTTTAACCAACTTTGAAAGGTCTCTCTCCAAGCCCTTGCTCAGGAGTGGCCCCCCACGTACTACCCACATGCCCTCCAAATGCACAGATCTTAACAAATGCATATACCTCTGTGACCTGAACTGCTGTCAAGATATGCAACTTTATGTGAGGATTATTTTTAATGCGAACATTTATAAACCATACCTCAGATGACATCGTCACACACATCTTGGTGTGGGTAATGGCTGGAGCTCCGGGGTTGCATATCACTGAACTCAGCCCAGCCACCTTAAGCAAGGAAAGGGCTTGTACAAATGTGCTCAGTGGGAGGATCTCAAGGGAGAGAGCTAGTGGGGATGCAGTCGGGCCTGGGGACGACCAGAACTGGGAACTGGCCTGGGTGCCCTCTGGCATCAGTGAGCGGGCACTGCTCCACTCCCCATCCCCGTCCCAGGAGAGCCTGCCACGAAGAGTGGTTGCCACCACCTCCAGCTACTGCACCTTCGGATCTAACGCAAGCCAAGGCTGTGCTCCCCTCCAGCCCTGTCTGCCCTCAGTCCTTGCTTCCGGGCCAGGACTAAGCTCAGCGATTTCTGCCCATCCCTGCACTCCTCCGCCCAGCAACTCCTGGCGGTCTGCCAAGAGTTCCCGAGAACCGCCGGCCGCGTGGGGCTCTTCCTTTCGAGGTGCCAGACCCACATCGTGGGTAGAAGACCCTGTCTGCCTTTGCGTCCTTACCCTTCACAGAAAGGTCCCCAAACAAATCACCATGTCTCATCCCCTCTTGGTGTCTGCTGCGCTGAGCACCTGAACCGCACACCTTCATTCTTGCCTTGACCTCTTCGGGCAGGGGCTGTGTCCTTTCTGTTCAAGGTCAACCATCCTTCTCTGTCACTGCTTGGGGGAAACGACCACCTCGGTTTGCTACTTCGTACGTTACAGTTCTACCCACACAGTCGTCTTTCTCTCTCTTGTCCTGTCCTCTGTCTCAAGTGCAAGGCCGCTGATCCTGTGAACCGTGACCAGAGGGGCAGGAAATTGTTGCTCAACCTTCCCTGTGGGTGGAAGGGTGGGGAGAGGGCTGAGGGGGTTGTAGTGAGCTGGGTTGATACCCCCAAATCCGCGTATGGCAGTGCAGATCTGATTATTTCCTAAATAAAGGGAAAAAAAGCCCTTGTAAAGGTTTTTGAGATTCCGCTTTGTCGTCCTGAAACGTCCCGCTTTGCCGTCTCAAACAGCAGTTGCTGAGCAGCTGTTTCCCAGCTCCCGCCAGCACTGCTTTTTACATTTCTTTTCTTTCTTTCTTTCTTTTTTTTTTTTTGTGGCCAGGAGGCAATCTTTTCTTTCTGTGTCTCCTGGTGGACGCACTTCTCTCTTTAGAACTAAGACCTCTAGATCATCAGAGCATAAGCTCACGGAGATAGGAAGCAAAAATTTTGTTAGTGTGTTGCTTTTTACATTTCTTAAGAAGTTCTTTCCAGTTTTGCAGTTCCCAATAGAATCTCATACTTATTTAATTATATATTTCTTTTAATAGTGAGGCTGAACTTTTGTCCCATGTTTATTGGCCGTTTTTATTTTCTCTTTTATAGATTGTCTGTGTCTTTTGCCCTTTTTCTTTGGGGTGTCTGTCTTTTTTATTGACTTGTCGAGCCGGTAACACTTGGTTTCTCACATAGGTGGCATTACTGTCAGCTCTAAGATAGCATCGGACACATGCGGTCCCTCACGGCCTGTCCTCCCCACCCCCCTGTGCCCTCCGTCGGCACTGCAGGCGCCCCGCTGCAGATCAGTAACTTTGCTTATTTCGCTGTGTTCTTTGTTAGAGTACTTACTTCATCAGACACTATATTTAGAGTCATCATCCCGTTCAAAATTCTAGCAATACCACAACGTAAGTATTACGACCCTCATTTACAGATGGGGCTAGTGAGGCCCAGTGAGTGTCTGATTCCGAGTCGCCGCTCGCTGCGGAGGGGGATGTCGGAGCCAGTGCCAGGCGCGGGGACCCTCCCTGACGTGTCCCGTGGCGGGAGAGACATAGCCATCCTTCTGGAGGAGTGCCCTGGCTGGGGCGGGGCAGGGCGGTGGTGTGGGGAAAGCATGACTACTTTGAAAACCCTCCCTCAAGGTCTTGCGGTTCTCGGACTCGATGTTGTTCAAAACCTGTGTTCTTTCAAGAGGTTCCCTCAACACCCACAAGAAATGCTTGTTTCCTGAGTCGCACTGAGAGGCTATCTGTGACATGGGCCTTTTAAGTTTCACTTTGCTCTTCGTCTTAGCTCATTCTTTCCTCTTCCTGCCATCCGCCCACCTCACTCGTCAGCAAACCCTACGTGACCATGTCTACGCCGTCCGAAAGTAATCTTCCTTCTTTCTTTGAACTAGATGAGGCCACATTCTGGGCGGAATTAAACACCAACAGTTTATGAAACTCCCCATTTCCCCATTCTCACCCTGACATTTGGGGTCTCCAGTCTTTTTAATTTTTGCCAACCTGATACAGAAAAAAAAAATCATCTTTTATTTTTATCTTAATATGACTTTCCAAATTACTAATGAGGGGGAACATCTTTTCATATTTTTATTGGCCACTTGGGTTTTCTTTCTTATGTATTTGCTTATTTTTCTATTGGGTTGTCTTTTTAAATTAATAGGCATACATTTTTGACATGATTTGTTTCATTTGTAGGTAGAGGTAGATACACATCCAATTCTTTCTCCCAGTTTGTCTGGTAACTTTTTTTGAATGCACTGTCATAGAGAAGTTATAAATTATGATGTGGTCAAATGTATGCATTTTGCAATGTGTGTCTTATGTGGGCAGACCTCCCCTACCCAAGGCTTACATATCTATCCCCTCTGTTTTCTTTCTTTCTTTTTTTTTTTAAGATTTTATTTATTTTTAGAGAGAGGCTAAGGGAGGGAGACAGAGAGGGAGAGAAACAGCAATGCATGGTTGCCTCTCACATGGCCCTCACTGGGGACCTGGCCCGCAACCCAGGCGTGTGCCCCGACCGGGAGTCGAACCGGGACCCCCTGGTTCCCAGCCCGCGCTCAATCCACTGAGCTACACCAGCCAGGGCTCCTCTGTTTCCTTTGACTGCTTGTTGAGTGCTGTCTTTTATGTTTAGTGCTTTAATTCATCTGGAAAAATATTTTTTGTGAATGGCATGAGGTAAAGAATATAATTTTTTTCCAAATGGGTATCCAGGTGGCCTCACATTATTTTTTTAAAGATTTTATTTATTTATTTTTAGAGAGGGAAAGGAGGGAGAGAGGGAGAGAAGCATCAATGTGTGGTTGCCTCTTGCGCACCCACTACTGGGGACCTGGCCCACACCCCAGGCATGTGTCCTGGGAATCAAACCAGCGACACTTTGGTTCTCAGGCCGGCACTTAATCCACTGAGCCACACCAGCCACAGCAGCCCCACATTATTTATTGAACTCCTTGAACTACGGCCTTCATCATACATTAGATCCCCACGTATACATGGTTCCACGGAGTAGACACACGGTTGTCATTGCCCCTGGCATCCATTCATCTTCCAGTAACTGTCTCTGACTTTCCATCATCAGGAAGAACAGGGGCAAACGCTTGACTCAGCTGGCCAGTTAAGCCCAACAGGGCTTATCCTGAGCAATTGCCTGAGTGACCGGAAGTTTTAACTACTCTTACTGCACTGAAAGGGGGAGGCTGCAATGGCTGTAGATGTCACACAGCCATGAGGAGAAAACAAATCGGGGAATGAAACCAACACGTGAAGGCCAATGGAACTGACTGATAGATGTGGGTTTTGAGTTTCTGCATCACTTCACGCCTACAGCCAGGCACCCCTAACCCTCAAGAACTTTTAATCAGCCAGTGTTCCTCTTTGTGTGTGAGCTGCGTGGTGTTCTCCTTTGTGCACAGGCATCATAGTCTGTATTCTTTATTCTCTTGCATTGATTTCTTTGTCTTTCCAAGTTCTCTCTTATTTCCTTCCTTCTTTCATTCCTACTTTTATTTCCAAGTGAGTTTTATTATTATTTTTAAGTATATTTTATTGATTATGCTATTACAGTTTTCCCAATTTTCCCCCTTTATCCCCTCTCTGCCCTGCACCCCCCAACCCTCCAGCATTCCCCACCTTAGTTCACGTCCGTGGGTTGTACATACAAGTTTTTTTTGAGCTCTCTGTTTCCTATACCATTTTTGATCTCTCCCCGTCTATTTTATGTCTACCAATTATGCTTCTTCTTCCCTGTACCTTCCCCGCTATTCCTCCCTTCCTCCTCCCCACTGAAATCCCTCCATGTGATGTCCAGTTCTCTGATTCTGTTCCTGTTCTAGCTGTTTGCTTAGTTGGTTTTGCTTTTGTCTTTTAGATTCAGTTGTTGACAGTTGCGAATTTGTTGTCATTTTGCTGTTCATATTTTTGATCTTCTTTTCTTAGATAAGTCCCTTTAACATTTCACATAATAAAGGCTGGGTGATGATGAACTTCTTTAACTTGACCTTCTCTGGGAAGCACTTTATCTGCCCTTCCATTCTAAATGAAAGCTTTGCTGGATAGAGTAATCTTGGATGTAGGTTCTTGCCTTTCATGACTTCGAATATTTCTTTCCAGCCCCTTCTTGCCTGCAAGGCTTCTTGCCAGCTGAGAGCCTTATGGGCACTCCTTTGGAGGTAACTGTCTCCTTTTCTCTTGTTGCTTTTAAGATTCTCTCCTTATTTTTAATCTTGGGTAATTTTATTATGATGTGCCTTGGTGTGTTCCTCTTTGGGTCCAACTTCTTTGGGACTCTCTGAGCTTCCTGGACTTCCTAGAAATCTATTTCCTTCGCCAGATTGGGGAAGTTTTCCTTCATTATTCAAATAAGTTTTCAATTTCTTGCTGTTGTTCTTCTCCTTCCAGCTCTCCTATAATTTGGATATTAGAATGTTTCAGGTCGTCCCAGAGGTTCCTAAGTCTCTCTTCACTATTTTGAATTCTTGTTTCTTCATTCTGTTCCGGTTGGATGTTTATTTCTTCCTTTTGTTCCAAATCGCTGCTTTGAGTCCTGGTTTCCTTCCTGTCACTCTTGGTTCCCTGAATATTTTGCTTTATTTCACTTTGGGTATCTTTCATTTGTCCTTTCATTTTTTGACCAAGCTCAATTAGTTCTGTGAGCATTTTGATTACCTGGCCTTTAAATTCTCCATCAAATAAGTTGACTATCTCCTTATCACTTAGTTCTCTTTCTGAAGTGTTGTTCTGTTCTTTCATTTGGGCCCTATTTCTTTGTCTTGGTGCACCTGCTCAATTGTAAGGGGGCGGGGCCGTAGGTGTTCACCAGGGCGGGGCAACCCTCTGCTGCGCTGTGGGGGAGGGGCCAGAGAGGCAACAGTGCAGCCCGCCTGCTCGTCTCTAGCCCACTTTCCAGCGGATTCTCGTGTGAGACTGGGGGTTCCTCCCACTGTGGCGACCCCCGTCATCCACAGTCAGCTCTGAGTCTCAGTTTCCCCTTCAGCCAGCCCTGCCTGCACAGTCCACTGCCTTGCCAGCAGCTTTTCTCAGCCGGCCCTGCCTGGGCCGCGGGTTCTTACCGGTCTGGTTGTTCTGCTTGACTTTTTCTTTAATTTCTTGGTTGTCGGAGTTCCATGCAGTTTGATTTCCTGGCACTTCTAGTTGTTTACTGACTTTAGATTGGTTGTTATCCTCCTTTTGGTTGTGCAAGGAAGCAAAGGGTTTCTACCTACGCCTCCATCTTGGCCGGAATTCTTCAAGTGAATTTTAGAGTCAGCACGTCAGGTCTTATTTTAAAATTGCATTGATATTTTGATTGGGATTACATTTAATTTATTGACTAACTCAGAGAGAACGGACTCATACAGAACTGAGTCTTCTCGTTAAGGAATAGGCTTCTCTGTGTCTTTCAATAAAAGATATTAAAGCTTTCTTATAAATCCTACTTTTTCTCATTAAGTTTATGAGTGGTTTTTAACAGTTTTTTGTGATTATGAATTTTCCTATTTGTTTTTAATCAATTATTGCTGATATAGAAAAAATAGGGTTTTTTGGCTTGAATTTGGCCACATTTCTGAACTCATGTAATATCTCTAATAGTTTTTAAGAATTTTTCTTGGATTTTGGAGAGAGATGATTGTATTATCTGAAAATAATAACTGCTTAATTTCTTTCATGTTTCCTTTTTCTCATCTGGTACAATGAGATCCTCCTGTACAATGTTTGAAAGAGTGATATCTTTACTCCTTTCTGAACTTATTGGGAATATGTCTAATATTTCACCACTAAATGTAATTCTTGAACTAGGTTCCAAATAGAGACACTTTATCATGTTGAAAAAATTTTCTTTTCATTCCTGGCTTGCTCATTTTAAGAAGTCTTGAATGGATTTTAAGTTTAAACTGTTTTCTCAGCATCTATTGAGACAGTCAGATTTAAAAAATATGTTAATATTGACGAGCACATGAATAGATCTTCAGTGCTGACTGACCCTCGTACACCGAAGTAAGTGCTCCTTGGCCACGATGTTCTATTCTTGCTGAATTTGAATTCCTAATATTTTTTAAAGGATTTTTTGCATCTATGTTTATGTGTTTTTCTTTTTCTTGTATTATCCTTTTTATGTTGTTGTGTGAGATGTGATAGCCTTATAAATGTGTTAGGTAACTTTCTATCTTTTTCAACATTTTGGAACAGTATATCTTATGGGTTATCTGTTCCTTGACGGTTTCACTGAACTCTTAAAATGGGCTGATATTTTTTGGGGATAGATTTTGCATGAAGCTTCCAGTTTCTCCTGTGTATTGTATTACTGATTTCAGGATTTTTTACGTTTCCTGGGGCCAATTTTGGTAAAATACCAACATTTTTCCTGAACAACACCTGGGCAGAAAAACTTCTGTCAAGATTTTCAGACTTATTACTGTAAAGTCATATGTAATATTCTTCTGAATATTTAAAGGGTCCTTTGCATCAATAACTGTCTCCTTTAAAATTTTTAATATTATGAATATCTTACATATTTTTCTTGGTCACATTTGCAAGTTTTTCTATTTTATTAGTATTTCAAATAATCCATTTTCATTCTTATAAATGTGGGCACTGAAAACTTGTAATTAAATAAACTAGTAGGTGAAGGTCAAGTTTTGCTACAGTAATGCTACTTGATTCTATGAATTTCTGAGTAATCTGCCAAAATCACATGATCTCTCATTAAAACATTAAAAAAATTTCTATCATCTGTATTTCAATTCGGTACTTCTGCAGTTTTGTTACAAGCAGCAAATTGTAAAACACCTGAATCACAAAATGATTTTTTTAGCTGGGTATTGCAGTCATTAATGGTCTCATTTTCCGGAAAATAAGCACCCCCAAAGTTTACTAATACTCGTCAAATGAGTACTAATTATGTTTGTAACTCTTTCACTTGGAGCTACTCTATATAACCCAACATACTCAAAAATGGGTGAGAAAAAATATCATTCATTTTAACATCCCTTTCCCAATGCAAACCTTTTTTTTACGGTTCCATGAGGTTTCTAAAAACAACTTTATTAAGATATAATTGATAAACAATAAACTGCACATATTTAAACTGGATACTTTTATAAGTTTGTCGTATATAGACACCTGTGAAGTTATAATAAGTAAGAAAACGAATGTATCCATCAACTCCAAGTCGTCCCTTTGTTACTTCTCCTGGCCTTCGCCGGGCCCGCCCTTCCCCCAGGCAGCCACTGATCTGCTTTCTGTCCCCCAGATTCACTTGTATTTTCTAGGGGTTTATTTGAATGGAATCATCACTACGTACTCTTTATTTAATCTGGCTTCTTTCACTCAGCATAATTATCTTGCAGTCATCTGTATTTAATGTGCATCAGTCATTCTTTCCTTTTTACTGCTGGGTGGTGTTCCATCGTCAGGGTACCCTCAGTTGGCTGACCCACATTCTCGTTGAATGTTTGGTTTGTTTCCAGTTTTGGGCTATCACAAATGAAAACTAGCATGGACATTTATGTACAAGTCTTCGTATGGACATGCACTTTTCTTTCTCTTGGGTAGGTATTTAGGAGGAAAGTGGCTGGGTCATAAAGCATGTGCTTGTTTAACTTTTTCCAAACAGCGTCGTCCCGTGCCTCAGCAGCTTGCGGACCTCCCGCCGCCTCTGCACTCTCACCCACGCGCATGGTGGCATCAGCCTTCCGAACTTCAGCCCTTCTGTGAGAGGGCAGTGGGTCCCCCTACACAGCCCTGCAGAGCAAATCACATGTTTAATTTGTAAGATTTCTAGGGTGTTTTTTTTTAGGGTAGAATAAACCTCATTTCTTTGGCGATATGAATTATTCTCATTTGAAGGCTTATTCAATTAACTGTTTCCTTGGATGCTAGTGTTGCTCTTTATTGAGTTTGATGCCGTTTTTCCTGTTGTTGATTTCCCCTGTGGTTGGTGGTTTTTGGTTGTGCGCGTCTCTGTCTGAGATTCCAGGTGATCCTGTTGGAAAGCTCTGTGTCCACGTAGCACTGGCCACTGTGGCGGAGAGATGATGCGCTGACAACGGTGTGAGCTCCTGGCTGCCCTTCGGACAAGGGCGCCCCCTTGCTGCCAGGTGTATATCAGCCCTGGGGTGCTGCCCTAAGTGTCCCACTCACTGCTACTGTCTGGGGTGCACTCCACTGCTTCCTCGACTTGACCTGTGCTCCTGAGGGGTCCAGAGGGGAAGCTAAACTCTCCCGCTGCCTCTGGTGGGACGCTCCGACCTGCGCCCTGGCGGTGCCCACTGGCTCCGTGGCCCTGGCAGCGCCCACTGGCTCCGTGGCCCTGAGCTGGAAGCTTGAGGCTCGCGTCTCCTCTCATGGGGCGTTTCCCTGCATGGCTTGTGTCCTGTTCTCTCCCCCGCCCATCTGATCCCACCGGCTCTGTCTTTCAGGGATTCCTCCCAATTTCTGTCCTCTTCTTATTCCAGCATTGGCATAGAATTTTTAAAATACATACTTTTTATGACATTTTGAGGACATTGAGTTGGGAAGGGGAAACTAAAGTCTATGTTTAATCCTAATTTAAAAATAAAAATAGCTCACATTCTGTGCCAGGCATTGTAGCAATTAGGGTCCAGGCAAAGAATGGATAGGAACTTTAGCTCAGGTTGTGAAGAGAATTTAATGAAAGAACCATATATGGAAGTGTGGGCAAGGTTAAGGGAACCCGCTTGGAATGGTGAGGCACCGGAACTAGTTAAAGGAGGAAGTGGTAACTGCCCCTGGACGCGAAGTGGCAAGAGGTGGCAAGGGGACAGCACGGTGTTACCTGAGCCTGCTACAGGTATCTTCAGGAGACGAGGGGACTACCCAGCGAGGCTTGAGTTGTGGAGGATGAAGCCCTGGCCAGAGCAGCATCAGAGCACAGGGCTGGCGGAGCTGGGGTAGATGCCCCGACTTCTCTCTCCTCTCCTCCCGTGCCTTCCTTTGACTGAAGGGGGTCACAGGACCTGGTCCCTGAGGTCAGCGCCAGAGATGGGGTGGGGCGAGAGACAGGGAATCCCAGCGCAGCCCTCTCTCTTCCTAGCACTTCAGGCAACGTGGTGGCATGTTATTACCTCCATTTCATAAAGGACCAGGCACCGCGCCCCGCACCCCCCACACACCCAATGCAGCACCTCTTCTCCTTCCTTCCT